>QJNY01000176.1:0-143852 GCA_004155945.1 Monosporascus sp. mg162
AGGCTCTATGGGACTGAGGTATCAATCTATCCTAACCTTGAAAACCATTGATCAGTCATCGTGTTCGAAGGTACTGGGTATAGTATCTATCGTGCAAATTACATCGTGTAATGATTTTCTGTGTATTTGGCTCAGCCTGGAAAATAAGGCTTGAACCCATTCGACCTTGCATTAATTCCGAAAAGCAAAAAATCATTAACCTATAAAGCGATAATAAAGTAATTTTGGAATTAAAGTAAATCGTATTAGTAAAAATTAATAAATAAAAGCTTTCTTTCGTAAATATCTTTTTAACTTTTTCTTATTAAACAGCTTCGGCTTATTTTAAGCCGTACAAAAAGTTCTTTAACTTAATAACTTTCTTGAAAGAAAACTGGTATACTTTTTTATTTTCCGGATACGTATCGAAATATTCCTTTAACATAAAAAATTATTTTATGTAAATATTCTTTTTCAGCTTATTATTTAAATACATAACAATAAAGTCGATTTAAAATATATACTAGCTTAAATAGGTAATTAAAGTTATTAAAATCCTTTAATATATAACTTTTATTATGTTCGTTACGGTTTTATTATAATTAATTCCTTTTTGCTAGGTAAACTTTTTCGCGTAAATACAGGCTTTATATTTGTTTAGTTTTCTTATAAACGTATACTTTTTTTTAGCACTTATTTAGCATTTATAAAGTATTTATAAGCTTTTTCGTTAAAAGGGATAAACTTAAAGGTTTTACTCAAAAGGTTTTTTTTTAATTTTAATAAAGATTGCTTTAAGCTATATTTTTCGTTTTAGGCTTTTTATAACTTCCTTTAAAAACGGGCCGTTATCCGTTATTACAAATAATTTCCAGATAGTAAATAATTTGCTTAAGTTAATATGTTTTAAGTTCTTAATCTTAAAAATCCTATCGTACTTATCCTTCAGCATATTAACTATCTGCTGGTACTCGTAAATATTTCGGATGGCCCGATTAGTATCTTCGTTACTACCGAAGAAGTTGTCGTTATCGTCGCTTATCAATAGGTTGAAATGGAAAGTATGTAAGCTATTATCGCCCTTTTAGGTTAAAGCTAGCTTTAATTTACGCATTAGCTTAAGGGCTTTATTTAGGGCTTCCAAGGTGTACAGGTCGAGAACCGTCTTTTTCGGACGTCCCCTTCCACGCTTAATTTTCTTGGTTTCCTGGTCCGTATCGTCTTTAAAAATAAAGTTGTAATCCTTATTCTTCATTCCGATATCTTTTTGTCTCTAATGGTGTTTTAAGCATTTCTGTACGGGTTATAAAAGCGATCGAATAATGTCCTTAAGGTGAGGTAGTTAACTTAGCTCTTCCAGGTCCTTATAAACAGTAACGTATAATATTGTCAATAACTTACCGCCCTTTAAAAGCTATACCTTGTAGTTGTATATCCCTTAATACCCTAGCAGCATGCCCTTTGTTTTACGGGTTGCTAACTTTTTTAACCTAGTTCTATAGTTTCCATCGATTAGGATTATGCACCTACTGCCGAGGATTCGAAAGTAACTATTGTTAGGTCTGTAGGACTTGTTAGGTTCGAATGTATTTTTAAAATATTCGATTAATGTTATATCTTTTACTATTAATTATCCCGTTTTGTTAACCGTATGCGTTATAATTTCCATTACAAGGTCTTAGAAATACGTCGGTATTTTCATTTAGGTAAAAGTTGTACGCGTTTCGTTTTACAGGAATTAAATACTTTTCTTTATAACTCCATTTTAATATTAATTATAAAAGCTGGAAATTATTAATTTAATGTTTTTAATTATGCAAAACTTTTCGATTATTGTTATACCAAACTCCCTGCCGCCGTCCAGGCGTAAAATTTGCATTTTTTAACTTCTAACCGATTTTAATCGCTTAATTAATCGTATACTGTACGTATATAAGCTTTGCTATATTTCGTTCTTAGTTTTAAACGAATAATATTTTTTATAACGCGAAAGGTCGTTTATAATAAAACCGAAGCAATTATTATTCTCGATGCTAACAGGCTTAATTAAACCTATATTATACCAGATAATCTTTCTTATATATCGTTTTCGTCTTTAAGGATTTATAAACGGGATTTTCCGTATTTTCTCTTTGTCGTACGTTATATAAAGGATCGTCTTTATATCGTTAAGGTTTAAATTTATTCCCGTAAACCTTTTAATAATCTAAATTAATCGTTTAGTATTAGGGTAGCAAAGGCGACGGTATTATAAGATAATTTTCTTCATAACTTCGTCCGTTATAAAAACTTTACCATTTTTAAAGGCCCTTATAAAGGCGCTTTTTAGGTCGTTAGCTAGGTTACCGCCGTCTTTCTTACCAAATAGCCCTCCCAGCCCGTATCCCTATTGATAATTTTCGTCATTCGTCGACTCCGGGGCCTTAATAATAGGCTCCGGTTTTTTATAAAGCCATAGGAAGAAACCTTTCCGAAGTACGTTAATCGTCGTCAACTACGTTCTATCAAGGTTTACCAAAATGTTTCGATTTTAGTAACCACCTTTTCTGTAAAAAATCTCCCCGGAAAATACCTTTAAGGGGAAATTATCGATATGTAACGTATATTTTATCGTAATCTTATTATTCTCTTTATGGAGCTCCTTTAAAGGTTATTTTAATGTTTTAACGGCAATGGCGATAACAGGTTTTCCGCCTGTTATAATGTAGATTCTTTTATTTTTAATATTTAAGACCGAATTTTTTTCGAAATCCTTAATATTGTTCGTAATATTAACGTTTGCTCCTAAGTCCTAAAGCAGTTTATTTTTATCGTCCTTTATAAATAAATAGATATGTAATAACATAGCACTGCCTATAATAGTTGCTTCAGGGCTTTTAATCGCTGTAGCTATTGTTTCGGGGCAGTCAGCCGCTTATAGCTTAATGTAATTGGCTATTATGGTTTTAGGGCTTTTAAGCGCTATAGCCGTTACTTTAAGGCAGTTAGCTACTGTAGCTATAGGCCTGTTATCCTCTATAGCAGTTGCTTTAAAGCAGTTAGTTGCTTATTGTTTAAAGCAGTTAGCTACTATAGCGGTTGCTTCCGGGCTGTTAACCCCTTAAAGCGTTTCATTATACCACTACATCAGTTTCTGAAACTGTTGTTCGATAATATAGGCGCTAAACGTTTTTCCACTGGAACGATACAGGTTTTCCAGGCTTTCAGGGATAAACTGCTCCTTATCCGGTCCACCGCCGCGGGTGTTGCCGCGGGTATTGCGAAAGCTGTTGCTTTAGTTGTTGTTACCCTGGCTTCGGCCTTTATTTCGGCCTCGCTTTCCTTTCTTGCCTTTGCTGTTTTTTTCTTTCTAGGGCTTAAGGCAGTCCTTTGCTAAATGTCCGTATTTGCCACAGTTAAAGCAAAATGGTTCTCCGTTTTTGTTCCATGCGGGCTTATTATCCCGGGAATCGTTATTACTTCCCTTGCCCTTTTAGGCATTTTAAAACCGTCCGTTATTTTTCTTTTTATTATTTGCACGGTTATGGAACTTGTTGTTAAAGTCGTCGATCAGTTGCTGAAAGAAGTAATCCGTCTACCGCAGTATTAACTGCATCGTTTTATACTAGCTGCCAGCCTTATCTTTTACAGCAATAAGAAACATGGTAATATGTTCCTTGGTTTTAAGTTTTATGCCGTAGCCCTTTACCTTCCGTAAGAACTTTTGAAATTTGGTAATAAACTGGATTAGGTTTTTTCCATTATATATGATTTTGCTTAATTCTTTCTAAAGAGACCTCTGCCGGGCCTTACCCGTTGCTATATAGGTTTTCCGGAACGTCTTTAACATTTTTGTCCCTTTTTTAATCCCTGTAATTAACTTTAAAAGCGCTCTTTTGCAGGTCTTTATAATAACCTTCGCGAAACGTAGCTAATTTAGTTACTTTAGCTTTATTCCGTCCTTATAGCTAATCTTTTTTAATGCAAAATTAAAGGCGTTATTTTAAAGTCTCCAATTAACCCAATTTAATCGGTAATTTTCCTTATCCAAGAAATAGTCGAAACGCTTCTAATGGAGCTTCGAATCGTTATTAAACTTCTTGGAATCCTTTTTATTCTTTAAGCGTACACCTGACTTGCTGGAGTTATTTAAGCTGCTAAAGCCGGAAGAGCTGCTGCTGGGGAAGCTGTAACGGTTTTTCTTCTTTTTTGGGGGACCTCTAAACGAATTCGAAAAAAAGGATGAAAATAAGGAACTGTCTAAATCATCAGAATTATTGCGTACCACTTCTTTTCCTTTAAGTAACTTGGGTAGCTTTACCTTCTTTTCTTCGCTTTTCTTTTTCTTGGGGTCCAGCTTTTTTTCCACATCGCTTTTCCAGTGCGATAGGTACTTCTTTAGAGCTATTCGCCTTGACTTCAGGCGGAACGCTTTGCGACGCTTTCGGTTGCACACTTGTTATGACGGCTATGGGCTTAACCAACTATTAAACCTAATCGTACGGTTTATGTTGGCAGTGGTATCGTGGGAATCTGAACAATAAAGCGATAGTCACGTTTGGTAATAGCAGATATAGATTTAGATAACCAATTGTTATTGCAAGCTGGTACTATCTAGCTTAGACTATAGGAAATAATAAGCGTATATATCTTAAACGGGATCTCTTTGGATCCGAAAATTCATTCGGATCCATTTGCTATGATCCCTATAAATCCGAGAATCCATTCGGATCTATACTATATTGATCCGTTTGGATCCGTGGATCCATTCGGATTTACGTTACGTAACCTAAGGTCTTGCATCGGAGGTAATCTACATAACCTCCGACTGTCTGCCAATAGGCCAAACTTGTTTGGTTATAATACGATCTCTTCCTTTCCAAGATCTTTGCCCTTAAAAATTAATTTGTTTATCGCATTTGCTTAGTAAATAACTTCCTTTTTTTCTTATTATTATTTTTTCTGCTTGTTTTTCGTCGTTATGCCTAAACGTATCGAAAAACAAACATCTCGCAAGCGTCCTAATCAAAAAGAAAAACGCGAAAACCTGGCTGCTTATATTCGAGATTAGGGTTTTGAAGTTATGCTTTATTTTGCGTGTTTTAAATATAAGGAAGAATGTGTTATGATAAAAAACGTAGCTCGTTATGAAAATTGCGTTTTAAAGAAACGGAATTGCGATAAATCGGGTATTCTTTTTAATTCCTTGCGCAATATTAATAAAGAAACGGAACGTTTAAAACGCGAGGACATTTTGGCCGAGGAACGATTGCTTTAATCGCAAAAAGAAATAAATAAGGCGATCGCCCGTTTCCAGCGATTGCGGCATTAGTAAAAATTCCTTTAATCTAAGGTTGTTGAAATGGTAAATCGTGGGCTTTAATCTTTAGACGAACTGGAGGAGCAGGAAAAATTAGAATGCAAAACGGCTTTGCGGGCCGCATAAGTTACGCGAACTATAGACTTTTCGGAATGGCCTGGGGTTGAAAATACTGATTGGCCGTTATTAGGCGACGCGGACTGAAGTACCTTTAACCTTGGCGCTTCCGGCGTTGCTGGTAAAGGTTCTTTAGAAGGCGTTAGGCGTTCGTAAAGTTCTTTGGGGGTTTCCAGGTGTTTTCGGAATTTGGATAGTTTTTTTATTTAATTAGGTACTAGGTAAGTCCCTCTTTTTTGCGTATATTTAGTATTTTTTCTGCCTCGTAAATTGGTGTATCTCTTATAACTTTTTTATTTTTATCTTATCCTATATTAACTTTAATCGTATTGGCTGCTGATTTTAATAAGGAAATATAAAAAATTGGATAAAGCTTGACTTTCGGCGGTAGCTTCAATTCATAATTATTTTCTAAGATTTTCTTAGCGATTTTGTATAGGCCGATATATTTGAAATCGAGTTTTTTATTTGGCCTTTTAGTTTAAATGTTTTTAATAGCTAGGTAAACCATTTCCCTTTCTGAAAAAGTTGGTTCTTTTAACCCTTTTTAGTTATAATATTTGCTTATTTGGTTACGTATAAATTCGAGCTTTGATTTTATTTTTGCGTATAGCTGTTTTAGCTGTTTTGATATAAGAATTGCTTTAACGTTAGCTGGTCCATTTTTGTATAAATCTCGGTAAATTTTAGGTATGAAACCAAAATTGGCAATTATTGGCGTTGTTTTAATATTTTCGTAATAGCTAGTATTATAGACTAATTGTATAACTGGTAATTTTGCGACCCAGTTATTTTATTTGTAATTAATATAGTATCGTAAATACGTTTTTAACGTTTAGTTAGTTCTTTTCGTTTATCCGTTTATTTAAGGTTTGAATACGCTAGATAATTTATAATTTAATTTAAGTTAAGCTATTAATATTTGCCAAAATTTCGAAATAAAAGTGGTACCTTTATCCGAAATAATTTCCGTTAGAAATCCGTAAATACCTAAAATATGTTTAAGGAAAATGTATACCAGTTATTCTGTATTAATATCCTTATTATAAGGTAGGAAATAAAGAAATTTCGTAAATCGATCAACGATTACGAAAATGCTATCGTAATATATTTTTGTACTTGGATTTTTTAATAAAAAAAGCTTAGTAATAAAGTCGAATATAATCGAATCCTATAGTCGCTTAACGATTGGTAAGGGTTGCAGTTTTCCGTAAGGCTTATATCGTCGTGCCTTTATTTTAGCGTAGATATCGCATTACCGTATAACCTTTTGTACTGTAGTTTTCATTTTAAAAAAGTAATATATCCGTTGTAAGCGTTTTAAGGTTTTGTAAATTCCTGGATATTTATGTATAAGGTATTCGTATATATCCCGTATTAGGTTTTCTTATAAGTTTTCGGGTACCTATATTTTATCTGTTTGATGCTTTGCTAGTTAATTGGTATTGTATTATTGGATGCGTTAATATATATTAGCTGGTATCGCTCGTATCGTAACGATTCGTTGTTGTTTTAGGTATCTTTCGGGTATAATATCGAAGATTGTTTGCTATATTTTAACCTTAGGTTTTTCCAAGTTAGGTTATTTGTTAAATACGTTTGCTTTGCCATTTTTTGATCTTTTTCGATAAATAATAACGTAATTAAATTTAAAAAGGTTTTCTGCGTAACGCAACTATTTTCCGATAAGTTTTCGCGTCGTAAAAAAATGAATAATGTTCTTGTAATCCGTATATATCTTAATTTGGTACATGTTGCCTTTAAGGTAATACCTAAATTCCTTAAAGGCGTTAACGATAGCTAAAAACTTCTTATCGTAAATAAAATAATTTAATTCGGCTTTATGTAACTTATAGTAATAAAACGTAATCGGGTAAAAATTTTTTTGATCGTTTTAATATTTAACTATAGCTTTTAAGGTATAATCCGAAATATCGGTTTTTAACTTAATTAATTACTTTAGGTCGTACATAATTAATAATAGTTTATTAATAAAAACGTTTTTAATTTGCTAAAAAGTTATTTCTTTTTTTAAAATTTATTTAAATAATTTATCCTTTTTGGTAAATTCCGTTAATAGCATAATTATTTTATTAAAATTACGTATAAATCGTCGGTAATAATTAACAAATCCAAGAAATACTTATATTTTCTTAATGTTAATAGGTTATACCTAATCCTTAATTTTTAATAACTTTTTAAAGTCCATATAAATTTATCCTAACGTAATAATATATTTTAAAAATTCGACTTTTTGCTAATAAAAATAACTTTTTTTCGGTATTAACCAAAAGTTTGGCGTTTTGTAACGCCTATAAAACCTAATAAATATGTTCTTCGTACTTTTTTTCCGTTTTTAAATAAATAAGAATGTCGTCGAGGTAGCAAATAACAAAAATATCCAGGTATTGTTTTAATACATAATTTATTATTCGTTAAAAGACTGCTAATACCTTAATTAATTTTATAAAAATAACTAGGTATTCGTATAAGCCGTATTTCGTTTTAAAGGTTATTTTTTATTCGTATTTTTTCTTAATCCGAATTATATTATAATTATTTCGAAAATCGATAGCTATAAACTATTTTACTTCGTACAGGTAATTTTTTATTTCGGTAATTAATAATAACGGTATTTTATCCTTAACAGTAATATCGTTAAGTTGTCGATAATTTATTACTAATCGAAACTTTCCCCTTTTTTTCGGTACGAAAAACATAAGGTATCCGGCTAATAATTTAAAACGTCGAATCCATCTTTTTCGAAACTTATCTTCGAAATACTCGCGGAATACGTATAATTTTACATAATTTAAATTATATATCGGATAAAAGGTAATACTTTTACGATTTTTAAGAATTATTTCGTAATTTTATTCGTTATGCTTTAACAATTTAGTATTAAGGATTTTGCTAAATAACTTATCGTACTTATAGTATTATAAAAGTACCTTAGCCATTTATTCTGGTAACTTTTCGAACGGTCGTTTTAAATTATTATTTATCTGCTTAAATTTTACTTTAAAATTAGCAATAATGCGTTATATTTTTCGATTATGCCTTTTTTATTTTATATATCGTATATTTTTAAGTAATAAAGTTTTTGCGGTTTCGTTATACCTATATTCGTTTACCTTATCGATCGAATATTAAAATTTCTCGTCGCCTAGCTTATCGTTAAAATATAAATCATAATTTATTTCGTAAATTTTTTAATTAATAACCGGATTATATTATTTCAACTATAACAAACTTAAAATTAAATCAAAATTCTTTATAGCGATAACGTCGAAACTAATAATTTATTTTTTTCCTTCGATAAAAGTTTTAAAATAATTAATCTTATATCGGATTTATTTATCGTCGTAATTAAATATTTAACCTTCGGCATTTTCGATTTCGTAAAAATATT
Organism: Monosporascus sp. mg162; assembly: GCA_004155945.1. Classification (NCBI taxonomy): domain Eukaryota; kingdom Fungi; phylum Ascomycota; class Sordariomycetes; order Xylariales; genus Monosporascus; species Monosporascus sp. mg162. The sequence goes on from QJNY01000176.1 coordinate 8,808, forward strand.
CTTTATCCTTTTATAATAGCTATAATTTATTAACTATTTTTAAAACGATATAATTACCTTCTATTACGCCGCAATTTACAAATACGGTATATTGCTTGTTTTTAATTCGTACTTATACCGTTATAAATTTTTTTCGTACTGTTCGTATCGTATTTAAAACCTTTTTAAAGTATTATTATTTACCTTCGTTTTTTCTGCCAGCCTAAAGCCTTATTATAAATAGCTTAAATCTTTTAAGCTATTTTCGAATTATTAAATTCTTTTTCCAAATCTTTTATTTTCATCTTAAATTTATTTTAACTGTTACTCTTATCGGCATAACGTTACTATTAAATATTCCACTTAATTCTGGAACGTTTTTTTAATAATATATTTTAACTTTAAAGTTTTCCAGTTCGAAAAAAAGCAAATTTCCTTTTATATAACTAATCGCTTTTCTAAATCTTCCATAAAAGCTAGCTAAATCTGTAAATCCGTAATCATTTTTTGGCAATACTTTTTCATTATTCTTTAAATTAATTCTTCTTACGTTTAATAATTGCATTATTCGTAATAACATTAAAATTTATATATAAGGCAATATTTTCCATTTAACCAATTCTTAATTACTGCCAACTTATCGATTTTTTCTATCGTTATAGCTTCTCGTATATAACGATACCACCTTTAATCCCTAAAATCATTTCCAGTTCGATTCTTAAAATCGAAACCTTATCGCTACATGCGCATAATTCGTCGCGCGATATATTCTTTTTTATCTTCGTATACCTCGCATTGCGGTCGTCGACAGCTAACCGCATAAAACTTTCTGTACCGATCGGATTCTTTTAAGTACAGGTTTTCGTCCTATCTTTGGTATTCCTTTAACCATGTATTAAGCATTAATTAGTTGTTTTTCTGTTACCGTTTTTACTGCGCGCGGGAAAATGGCTTGTCGTCGCTTAGCTTTTTCCATTTTTCGTACTTTTATAACTACTAAATAACAATAAGTCCAATAATTTTAACTTTTTTAACCTTTTTAGCTTTTACTTAAATTAGCTTTTTCGCTTCTTTTATTCCTTATCGTACTTTTAATAAAAAGTTATCCTTATTTTTGGCGCAAATTATATTAATCGTTTTTCTATTGCTAGGTTCTTTTTTATGTTAATTTTCGGGAATTAAAGCCTAATATACCTTTTTCGAACTTTTATACTTTCGCGCAATATATCCAGGCTTACCGCAGTTATAACAAATAACGGATCTCTTATCTTTCGACTAAATAACCCTTAATTCTATAAACCCTAATTAAGTTCCATAAGAAGTGGAAAATATAAAGCGCTTTCGGCTTTAATTAACTCCTTAAAATTTGGACCGTAAGGCGAACTATTTTCGTCGTTTTTATCGTCGTTCAAACTGTCGATTGTCGATTTTTACAGCCTTAACGATATATTTATCAAATGCGCTAAATCGTTCGATTTTGATAATTTCGATTTTAATATCGTCCTTTAATCCTTTATAAAAGACGTCGATTAGGATATCGTTTTTATTATTAACCCATCTTACCTTAAATATAAAGTTCTTAAATTCGACAGCATACTTAAAAGCTAATCCCTTTTATTTAAGCTGTAAAAAATTCTATATAACCTTTCGTTTTACGTCTAGGTTATCGAAATTATCCTTAAACTTTTGTTCGAAATTAACGTAACTTTCGAAAATTTTTTTGGTAACCGTTTCCTAATTATCTTCTGCATTTTCCAGGTAGTTACGTAACGTAAGCTTAAACTAATCCAAAACGTCCCTTTTTAAGAACTTTACTATAATAAGGATTTTATCGGCGTTACTTTCGATTTTTTCCAATCGTAGATATATTTTAACCTAGGTTAAAAAACCTTAAACGCTTTTTATACTATCGTAAAATTCGTATTTCTTAACTTTAAATTTTGAAGTAACGGCTGTTAATACCGAATCAATTAAAGCAGTAACTTAAGCATTAAACTGTTAAACATAAGCTTTAAACTGCTGGACGCATTCTTACAACTGTTAAGTAAGGGTAGAAATGGTAGCTTCGGCGTTGGTCGACATTTTAACAATGTTAAATATTACTTAAAGTTTAACGGTATTACTAAACAAAAACTTGCAACGTAAAACGGCTATAAGTTTAACCAAGTATTAAACCTAATCGTACGGTTTATGTTAACAGTAATATCGTAAAAATATAAATAATAAAATGATAATTACGTTTAATAATAATAAATATAAATCTAAGTAACTAATTATTATTACAAGCTAGTATTATCTAGCTTAAATTATAAGAAATAATAAACGTATATATTTTAAACGGGATCTTTTTAGATCCGAAAATCTATTCGGATCCATTTACTGTAATCCCTATAAATCCGAAAATCCATTCGGATCCATACCATACTAATCCGTTTAAATCCGTAAATCCATTCGGATCCACGTTACGTAACCTAAGGTCTTGCATCGGAGGTAATCCACACAACCTCCGACTGTCTGCCAATAAGCCAAGCTTGTTTTGTCATAACACTTGTATTACGCAAGCTTTTGGAATTCCGCGTTTTAAGTTGGAACGTATCCAACAGTTATATTATTATGTTGTTCATCTGCTTTATCGTATCGTTATGTTGTTCGCTTTTAAGCTTCAGTTCCCTAATATCATCCTCGACCTGTCGGTATCTTTTTTTCCCGCGCCTTAACGTCGCGTTTAATGCCACTTATGTTAACACCTAGGGATATGTAAAGCTTGTTTAAGTCGGCCTCTGGTTGCTGTTTTTAGATAAGGGTTTTCAGTAGTTACTAAGGCAATAAAACGTTTCCTACTAAAGATGCTTTGTATTCCTATTCTCCCTCGCCGAAGAACTCTTCGTCTTAAGAAACCTTCTGATCGGGAGGAGGTAAGGAAAAAGGGAAAGGATTTTTGTTCGTATGCTGGTTCGCCATCGTCAACTGTTATTTAACTTTCTCCCGAATCGTTAGCTGAACGGCTTTCTCTTAAGTTTCGTACTTTCTTTATTAACTTAGCTTTTCAAATTGCAATCAACCACTTCGTATAACGTACTAGGTTCAACAACCAAAAGATGCTACTATGTCAACAGTTATAGTGATCGAATGCAGAAATCTGGCGTAGCTTTCTGTGTGTTTTTTAACTTGCTTTAGAATGGACAAATCTAGTCCGCGGGCAATCGCCCCTTACATACACGATTAGTTGATAAAGGATCGTTCATAGACAAAGGCTGTCCCAGGCAGCATTCTGCTGCCTGCTCCAAACAAAGCCTGCCAGCCGGCAACACCTGAAAGCACCAATTGCCGACAATATATATATATTTTCAAAGATTTTAGAGTTCAGATTTTAAACTTTATATGGTTAAGATATTTCATTATTTTTTAAAGTTTTTAAAAAAATTAAAACTTAGTTAATGTAGTTAATTTAGTTAATTGCAAAACTAAAACTAACTAACTAAGAAAAATTAACTAACTAAATCTAAAACTAAAATTGCAACCCTGGCTACAGCTGCGCCTACGGCGCAGCTATTCCTCAAAAATAGGCCCTGATTTTAATGAGGTAATTTAAACCTTATAAGCGCCTTTAAGCCATCGCCCTAGCTTAACCCAATCAAACACACTGAGCTGGTTTAAGCCAGTTACGTAACTCGAGTCCTACCTCGGAGCTGTATCCCACACTTTCCGACCGTCCTTTTACATGCCAAGTCCTTTGGTCATAACAGGATGTATCTCGAAGAAGAACTTCGGTGCTATTTGCTACTGATACCGCTGAGAAACCCGAGGACAGCGGCCAGAACTGCATAACGGAGTTAGCCGTAGTCTTCATATAGAAGAGATCACTTGCAACTCACGAGCACCTGCGGTAGCGATATAGGAAGCTACGGTCCACGCCGTTTGAATTGATGTGGAGTCCGCCCAATCTTTTGAGTTCAACCATAGCCCGATACCAAGGCTCAGTAGAAGCGGCGCTAAAACCACGAATGAGATTCGAAGAACAGACCAACCAAGAACAAGTTCAATGGAAAGCATCTTCTGCTTTTCATCCTTGTTGTCCATGTCAAAAGCTGGAGTGAAGTAGCTATGGTTCAACTCCTCGTGAATCCACTTCATCCATTGCTCTGCATGTGTATCTTCGCATTTCCAGGAGCGATAGGTTTGGTATAACTGAGCCATTATCTGCTCTCCAGCTCCGTTGAGTCTGTGTCGTGTATGTTGTGGGGTGAAAGGGTCACACTGTTGGCGCACGTTGCATGGTAAGTAAGAATAATTTTGGGAAGCCCTTACGCGCTACGCACCTCGTAAAGTGAGAAACTCGTTACGTGTTTGAGAGATATGAGGCCGCCGATTCCACGTAATCTTACTGCTCCCCACCAAACACTTCGAAACAAGCGTTTTGGGTTATTGATGAAGATTACCCTCTCTCTGGGAATTCCCGTGGATGGTGAGAAGATGCCAATGACCACAAAGTGTTTAGGAGGCTTAGGCTTTTTCGGAATCGCATTTTTTGGCGCACTAGGTTCTGTATCAGAGCCAACTGGCTGTTTTTCCAAGTCAGGCTCGACCGTCGAAACCTTTTGGACGTCCGTGTTCGTTTGCAAGCCATTGGCTGTTATAGGAGGCGACTCGAGCATTCTGGGATGACCGGGAGCTTCTGCAGTTGTATCACGTACGGCTGAAGTCGTCTTTTCAATCTCTGCATAAATGTTGGGCCTTAGCCCTGGAACGTTTTGGGCCAGTGTTGTGTTAAATATTGACTTCTTATCCGTCCTTTGCTTTCCTCTTTCGCGTACGCTGACCCGTTTATTGCCGTAGTCGACGTTAAAGTCAGGACCTCTGATTCCGGCGTAGGTATCCACCTGCTCTTCATACCGACCAGCTTTGAACCGAGCTCTCGCTCGCAGGCTGAGTTTGGTACGCACACCAAATACGTTCGCATGGAAAGACGCTCGTTTCGAGCTCTCTACCGCTGCCCGTGCGCAGCCTCTCCGACCGGCAAGTTTGATCCTATAACCAATGCCGAGACAATGGAAGTCAGAGTCGTAGGCATAGTCGTTCCATTCATTGAACTTCGGAGCCCCGAGATTGTAGTACTCCTCGTCCACTGCAACCTTTACCTGTCCATTGTCACGTAATGGCTTTGTATCAATTTCCTTAATCCCAACTTCTGGAAGCTGACGGGCAAGACTAGGGCGCGACATATTGAGTCAGATGCTGCGTACGTGCAGCGGTGGTGGAATAGGTGGAATAGTTCAGGGCGCTCGTAGATTGTCCAGCCTGGCCAGATGAGCCAAATATTTGAACTGTGTCAAATAGCCTGAGACCACGAAATATGAGTATCCTCGTCGCAGGCTCATTCGTATATCGATGATTGATGATGATAACAGCTAACCGTTCTTCTTCAGAGCTGAAGGAATTAATCCCTCATATAAATTAGCTGTTACCCCTGTGTCCTCCACCCATGAGCACGACACCCCGCCCGATTCCTCCCGATCTCAAGCCACTGTATCCGACAAACTGCAATATTGGGCTCAGCTCGGGACGTAGACCGGGATGAACTGCCACGTACATGCGGCTCGACACCAATATCACATCCCAGTTTGGAAAGGGCTTTGCAGCATTACCCTAGCAACGAGGTTGGCGAGCCAGTCTCACCGTGTTGTGGGCGCCACAGCAGTCACTCTCGGGTGTCCGCACGTAAATGGCCAATCATTATTCACTGCCAGAGCAGCTACATTCTCACTTTATCATATCATGTCAGCACTACATCTGCCTCTCGCATTGGCCGGCTTCACTGGATATATTCCGGACCAAAAAGATGTGCGACTAAAGAATACCACCAAGCCTCTGTATCCCGTTAACCTTCCGTTGCTGGGCTCGTTCCACCCGTCTGCCACCCTAGCCAGGTTCGGCTTTGTAGAGCACCCCGCCGGTCGGGTCCTTATGCTTCGAGGTGGGGGAGGCGTTGCGTAAACTGCCCATGCATCCCAACGGTTGCCACGGACGGTCCCGGAGTTCCTCAGGTCGACGACACCGCACGACGCTGTCCGGTGTGATTTTTACTACTCCTGATTTACCGTCCGCAGGGGTATAATCTGCTAGGAGCCTCCATATGTGCATTATTTACCGTACAATATTCGAATGTAAAACATCCCAGAATTTATGTAAGAATATACATACTGTGGCCTTGACATTGTTAAACTAGGTCGGTATGGTTTACATTAGAGGGGTGCCCCCACTCCCTGAATTTACCCACTTCTTAAATCGATTTCTCAGCAAATTACGCCATATTAGAAAGTCTATAACTAAATGAATAAATACACACAAGATCCCATACTTTATATGCGGATTCTCTAAAAGCTCTCATTTATATATAAAATGAGATTACACTTAAAAGGGCAATTCCATTGATTATATTTAACGTTTTAATTGAGTAACGTTCCACCCATATAAGCGCCACACACATATAAGCGCAACACTTTTTTGACACATTCCAACTACCTATCTTCAATTGCCCATTTTTCAACAACCACAATATGGAGCACTTTACAAAAGAAGCGAGAATGAACTTAGCCATTCAGGCTAAAAAACGAGACCCGAAACTTAGTTATAGGAAGCTTGGTTCTATTATAAAGTCTTATCTTTTACCTTAGCATACCGTTCTAAAGGTAGACGCGCCCGAGCCGATATTATCCCTCCTTTGTAAAAATTGACGCCGACCCAAAAAAAATCGATTGTCGACTGAATCCTTAACTTAAATCCGCGAACGTTTTCTGTCCGGCTTTAACATATTAAAAATATGGCCAATATATTGTTAGCCCAGCGTATTACAAAACGGGTTGGAATTAATTAGGCGCGAACTTTGTTAAACGGCAAAAAAAAACTTTAAACGCGTTTAAATCGGAAATTCGATTATTAACAAATCTTATCCGAAAATTGTGACGGCTATAAGCTTAACCAACTATTAAACCTAGTCGTACGGTTTATATTGGCAGTGGTATCGTAAGAATCTAAGCAATAAAGTAATAATCACGTTTGGTAATAGCAGATATAAATCTGGGTAACTAAGTTGTAATTGTAAGTTGTTACTATTTAGCTTTAAATTATAGAAAATAATAAATGTATATATATTAGTCCTGGCTTAAGGTACTTAAGCGGCTTAAACCTTTAAGCCCGTTAAGCCTTTTAAGCCGGCCCCTATTAGTTTAAAGGGTTTAAAGCGCCAAGCACCTTAAAACCTTTAAGCTAGTTATATAACTTATGACCCATATCGGAAATATATCCCATAACCTCCGACCGTCTGTTAATCGAGCTAAAGCCTTTGGTTATAATACGATCTCCCCTTTTCTAGGATTTTTACTCTTAAAGATTAATTTGTTTATCGTATTCGTTTAATAAGTAACTTTCCCTTTTTTATATTATTTTTTATTATTTAACCGCCATATTAAGTCGTATCGAAAAACAAAGATTTCGTAAACGTAATAACGTTTTGATTTTGTTAAAACGAATTAATTTTTTTGGTTTTGATATATCTTTTAATATTTCCTGTTCCCATTATAAATTTAAATCAAAAGTTTGTAAAGCGCATCTTGATTTTGGGAAATATTTTTCTTGCGTTAAACATGGTAGTTTTTGCGATTTATTTAGCTTTTCCGTTTTTGAACATTAACGGCTTTAGCATAAAAAGGAGCGACTGGAACGGGAAGAAGAACAGGCGCGAAAGGCCTTTTATTCCGCCGTTAATAAAATCGATCGCCTTTAAAAACTGCGCAAAGTTTTGCGTCGCCGCGGGGTCGAAATGCTACGTCGGGGTATTTAGGGTGCGGAAGCGATAAAGAAGTTCGAACGTTTGGAACGAAAGCAACAGTAGCTGGAAGCCGAAATTACGTCTGTATAAACTTTTTTGCCCGCCGATTGGCCTTTTTTTAATAACTTAAACTGGAGTATTCTTAATTCTGGCGCTTCCGGCATTGCTGGTAAAAAATTTTTAAGAAGTGCTGGGCGTTCGTAAGGTTTTTTGCGGGTTCCCAGGTGTTTTCGGAATTTAGGTAGTTTTTTCACTTAATTAGGTATTAGGTAAATCCTTTTTTTTTGTATATATCCAGTATTTTTTCTGCCTCGTAAATTGATGTATCTTTTATAATTTCTTTATCTTGTCCCGTATTAATTTGGATTATATTTGCTGCTAATTTTAATAAGAAAATATAAAAAACTGGATGGAGTTTAATTTTCGGTAGTAATTTTAATTTATAGTTATTTTTTAAGATTATTTTAGCGATTTTGTATAAGCCGATATATTTGAAATCGAGTTTTTTGTTTAACCTTTTGGTTTAAATATTTTTAGTAGCTAAATAAACCATTTCCTTTTCCGAAAAGGTTAGTTCTTTTAATCTTTTTTGGTTATAATATTTGCTTATTTAGTTACGTACGAAATTAAGCTTTAATTTTATTTTTGTATATAGTTATTTTAGCTGTTTTAAAGTAAGAATTATTTTAACGTTAATTAATTTATTTTTATATAAATTTCGGTAAACTTTAGGTATAAATCCAAAATTAATAATTATTAGCGTTATTTTAATATTTTCGTAATAGTTAATATTGTAAGTTAGTTATATAACTGGTAACCTTTCGACCTAGTTATTTTGTTTGTAATTAATATAGTATCGTAAATACGTTTTTAAAGTTTGGTTAGCTTTTTCCGTTTATTCGTTTATTTGGAATTTAAATACGTTGGATAATTTGTGATTTAATCCAAGTTAAGCTATTAAACCTTGCCAGAATTTTGGAGTAAAGGTAATGCCTTTATTCGAAATAATTTTCGTTGGAAATCCGTAAGTATTTAGAATATATTTAAGGAAAATGTATGTTAATTATTTTGTATCGGTATTTTTATTATAAGGTAGGAAATATAAGAATTTCGTGAATGGATTAACGATTACGAAAAAGCTGTTATAATGTATTCCTATAGCTAGATCTTTTAATAAAGGAAGTTTGGTAATAAAGTCGAATGTAATCGAATTTTATAGTTATTTAGCGATTGGTAACGGTTGTAATTTTCCGTAGGGCTTATGTCGTCGTGCTTTTGTTTTGGCGCAGATATCGCATTGTCGTATAATCTTTTAAACTGTAGTTTTTATCTTAAGAAAGTAATATATCCGTTATAGGCGTTTTAGGATTTTGTAAATCCTTAAATGTTCGTATATAAGGTGTTCGTATATATCCCGTATTAAATCTTTTTGTAAGTTTTCGGGTACCTGTATTTTATTTGTTTGGTATTTTGTTAGTTAATTGGTATTATATTGTTAAATACGTTAATATATATTAGTTAGTATTATTTATATTGTAACAATTCGTCGTTATTTTAAATATTTTTCGGGTATAATATCGAAAATTGTTTGTTATATTTTAACTTTAGGCTTTTTTAAGTTAGGTCGTTTGTTAAGTACGTTTACTTTGCTATTTTTTGATCCTATTCGGGAGATAATAACGTAATTAAATTTAAAAAAGCTTTTTGCGTAACGCAATTATTTTCCGATAAGTTCTCGTATCGTAAAAAAGTATGTAATGTTTTTATGATCCGTATATACCTTAATTTGGTGCAAGTTACCTTTAAGATAATGTTTGAATTTTTTAAAGGCGTTAACGATAATTAGGAATTCCTTATCGTAGATGGGATAATTTAATTCTGTTCCGTATAACTTATAAAAATAAAATGTAATCGGGTAAAGTTTTCCTTAATTGTCGCGATATCTAACTATAACTTTTAAGGTATAATCCGAAGTATCGGTTTTTAACTTAATTAATTGCTTTATGTTATATATAATTAGTACTGGTTTATTGGTAAAGGCATTTTTGATTTATTAAAAAGCTGTTTCCTTTTTTGGAATTTATTTAAATAATTTATTTATTTTTTGGTAAGTTCCGTTAATAGTATAGTTATTTTGCTAAAATTGCGTATAAATCGTCGGTAATAATTAGCGAATTTAAAGAATATTTGTATTCTTTTAACGTTAATAAGTTATGCTTAATTTTTAATTATTAATAGCTTTTTAAAGTTTATGTGAATTTGTCCTGGTATAATAATATATTTTAGGAATTCGACTTTTTATTAATAAAAATAACTTTTTTCGGTATTAATCAAAAGTTTGGCGTTTTGTAACGTTCGTAAGATTTAATAAATATATCTTTCGTACTTTTTTTCCGTTTTTAAATAAATAAGAATATCGTCGAAGTAGCAAATAATAAAAATATTTAAATATTTTTTTAGCATATGGTTTACTATTCGTTAAAAGGTTGCTGGTACGTTAGTTAATTTTATAAGAGTAATTAGGTATTCGTATAAGTTATATTTCGTTTCAAAAGTTATTTTTTATTCGTACTTTTCTTGAATCCGAATTATGTTATAGTTATTTCGAAAATCGATAAATGTAAATTATTTTGTTCCGTATAAGCGATCTTTTATTTTAGTAATTAATAGTAACGGCGTTTTGTTTTTGATAGTAATATCGTTAAGTTGTCGATAATCCATTATTAGTCGAAGCTTTTCCCCTTCTTTCGGTACGAAAAATATAAGGTATCCGGTTGGTAATTTAAAATGTCGAATTTATCCTTTTCGAAGTTTATTTTCGAAGTAATTGCGGAATATATATAATTTTGCATAATTTAGGTTATATATCGGATAAAAGGCGGTACTTTTGTTATTTTTAAAAATTATTTCGTAGTTTTATTCGTTATATTTTAGCAATTTGGTATTAAACTTTTTACCAAATAACTTGTCGTACTTATAGTACTGTAAAGGTATTTTAGTTATTTATTTTGGTAGCTTTTCGGCCGGTCGTTTTAAATCGTTATTTATTTGCTTAAATTTTGTTTTAAAGTTAGTAATAATACGTCGTATTTTTCGATTATGCTTTTTTTTAAATATATCGTATATTTTTAAGTAGTAAAATTTTTGCCCTTTTTTTATGCTTACATTCGTTTATTTTATCGATCGAATATTAAGATTTTTCGTTATTTAGTTTATCGTTAAAAAATAAATTATAATTTATTTCGCGAATTTTCCAGTTAATAGCCGGGTTATATTGTTTTAATTATAATAAACTTAGGATTAAATCGAAGTCCTTTATGGCGATAACGTCGAAATTAATAAATTTCTTTTTTCGATAAAGGTTTTAAAGTAATTAATTTCGTATCGGACCTATTTATCGTCGTAATTAAAGGTTTGACCTTCGGCGTTTTCGACTTCGTAAAAATATTTTTTATTTTTTCATGATAACTATAGTTCGTTAACTATTTCTGGGGCGATGTAATTACCTTTTATTACGCCGCAATTTATAAATGCGGTATATCGTTTGTTTTTAATTTGTACTTATACCGTTATAAGTTTTTTTCGTACTGTTCGTATCGCATTTAAAACCTTTTTAAGGTATTATTATCCACCTTTATTTTTTCTGCTAACCTAGGGCCTTATTATAAGTAATTTAGATTTTTTAAGCTATTTTCGAATTATTAAATTCTTTTTTTAAATCTTTTATTCTCGTTTTAAATTTATTTTAACTGTTGTTCTTGCCGGCGTAACGTTGTTATTAAGTACTCCACTTGGTTTTAAAACGTTTCTTTAATAATATATTCTGGCTTTAGCGTTTTTTAATTTAAAAAAGAACGAATTTCTTTTTATATAGCTAATCGCTTTTTTAGGTTTTCCGTAAAGGCTAATTAAATTTGTAAATCGGTAATTATTTTCTGGCAATACTTTTTTATTATTTTTTGGATTAATTCTTTTTACGTTTAGTAATCGTATTATTCGTAATAATGTTAAGGTTTATATATAAAGTAATGCTTTTTTTTTAGCCAGCTTTTGGTTATTGCCAGTTCGTTGATTTTTTCTATTATTGCAGCTTTTCGTATATAGCGATATTACCTTTAATCCTTAAGATTGCTACCAATTCGATTCTTAAAATCGAAACCTTATCGCTATATACGCATAATTCGTCGTACAATATATTCTTTTTCGTTCTTATGTACTTCGCACTGCGGTCGTCGACAGCTAACCGCGTAAAGCTTTCCATGCCGATCGGGTTTTCCTAAGTATAAATTTTCGTCTTATCCTTGGTATTTCTTTAGCTATGTATTAAGCATTAACTAATTATTTTTCTATTACCGTTTTTGCTATATACGGGTAAATAACTTATCGTCGTTCAGCTTTTTTTATCTTTCGTATTTTTGTAACTATTAAGTAATAATAAGTTTAATAGTTTTAATTTTTTTAACCTTTTTAGCTTTTATATAAACTAGCTTTTTTGCTTTTTTTATTCCTTATCGTACCTTAAATAAAGGGTTGCCGTTATTTTTGGCGCGGATTATGTTAATCGTTTTTCTATCGCCAGGTTCCTTTTTATGTAAATTTTTAAAAACTGGAACCTAATATACCTTTTTCGGGCTTTTGCATTTTCGCGTAATATATCCGGGCTTACTGCAGTTATAGCAGGAAACGGATTTTTTATTTTTCGACTAGATGGCCCTTAATTTTATAGGCTTTGGTTAAGTTTTATAAAAAGTGAAAAGCGTAAAGCGTTTTCGGCTTTAATTAACTTTTTAAAATTTGGACCGTAAGGCGAATTGTTTACGTTGTTCTTATCGTCGTTCAAATTATCGATTATCGATTTTTATAGCTTTAGCGATATATTTATCGAATACGTTAAGTCGTTCGATTTTAATAATTTCGTTTTTAACGTTATCTTTTAACCTTTTATAAAAGACGATAATTAAGGTATCGTCCTTATCGTTAACTTATTTTACATTGGATATAAGGTTCCTGAACTCGACGGCATATTTAAAAATTAATTTTTTTTATTTAAGCTGTAAAAAGTTTTATACGGCTTTTTGTTCCGTATCCGGGTTATCGAAATTATTTTTAAGCTTTTATTCGAAGTTGGCGTAATTTTCGAAAATCTTTTTAATAGTTATTTTTTAATTATTTTCTGCATTTTTTAGGTAATTACGTAACGTAAGCTTAAACTAATTTAAAACGTCCCTTTTTAGGAATTCCGTTATAATAAAGATTCTGTCGGCGTTACCTTCGATCCTTTTTAATCGTAAATATATTTTAATTTAAATTAAAAAGCTTTAAACGTTTTCTGTATTATCGTAAAGTTCGGGTTTTTTAACTTAAAGTTTTAAAGTAACGGCTACTAATACCGAATCGATTGGGACGGCGGTTTAAGCAGTAAGCTGTTAAATATAAGCCTTAAGCTGCTGGACGCGTTTTTATAGCTGTTAGGTAAAGGTAAAAACGGTGGTTTCGGTGCTAATCGATATTTTAACAGTATTAAATATTGCTTAGAATTTAACGGTATTACTGAACAAAAGCTTGTAAGGTATAACGGTTATAAGTTTAATTAATTATTAAACCTAGTCGTACGGTTTATGTTAGTAATGGTATCGTAAAAATTTAAATAATAAAATAATAATTACGTTTAATAATAACAGATATAAATTTAAGTAACTAAGTTATAATTATAAGCTGGTACTATTTAACTTTAAATTATAGGAAATAATAAGTATATATATATTAATCCTGGCTTAAGGTACTTAAGCGGTTTAAACCTTTAAGCCCGTTAAGCCCTTTAAGCCGGCCCCCACTGGCTTAAGGGGCTTAAAGCGCCAAGCACCTTAAGACCTTTAAACCAGTTACATGACTTATAACCTACATCGGAGATATATCCCACAACCTCCGACCGTCTGTTAATCGAGCCAAGGCCTTTGGCCATAACAAAAATCCAGAAATATTTCGCAAGTAGTTCGAGCTTATTCGGGCTATAATCGCGAAATACGGCATTATAGAAAAGGATATTTACAACTTCGACGAAACTGGATTTTTGATAAAGCTTTTTATAATAACGGACATAGTAATTACCAATGCCGAAAAACGTGGAAAACTTAGATAAGCGTAATAAAGAAATAAATAATGGGTTATAGTTATCCAGGTTGTTAATTTCCAAGATTAGGCTATACCGTTATTTGTTATCATGGCGGGAAAAAAATCATTTTAGGTTTTGGTACCGTAATAACTTACTGCCAACAGCCGATTAAAGAATTGCATTAAGTATAATAGCTGGATAACAAATAAATTAGGTTCCGAATGGATCTAGTATTTTGACAAACATATTCGGACGCGTACGAAAAGTTCGAAACGTTTTCTTATTTTTAACCGGCATAAAAGCTATTATTCGATAAAATTCGAAAGGTATTGCGTTAATAACAATATTATTACGTTTTGTATACCCGTGCATTTTTCGTATCGGCTTTAACTTTTTGATGTATTTTATTTTTTTATTTTAAAACGCGTTTATTTGCAGTATATCGAAAACCTAATACGACGTTATTATACTTATATTGCCAAAGAAGATTTTCTCGCCGGCTTTTACGATGCGTTCCAAGTTGCCATAACGTCCGAAAATATCAAATCTGGATTTGCGAAAGTTGATTTTGTTTTATTCGATTTTAATAACGTTTTTTTTAAATTGGAAGTTTTTTTAATTATGCTTACGCCGACTGTTTCCTTGTTAATTTCCGTCGGTTCCATTTTACCTTTTGCGAAAATTTTTAAAAATATCCGTAAAGTAATAAGATAAAAACGATATTTGCAAAAGAAAATTTAAAATTATTAAAGTAATTGTTATAACTAAAAGCTTTAATTCGATTAATAAACGGTCGGAAATTATGGGATATATTTCCGATATAGGCCTTAAGTTACGTAATTGGCTTAAATTAATTTAATATATTTAATTAAATTAATAAAAATTTGGCGTTTTAAGCTGATTAAGTTAAAATAATAATTTAAAAAAGTTTAATAAATTTAAAAAAAGTTGTTTATTATAATTAAGTTTAAACCGGTTTAAATTTATTAAGTTAAAATTAATATATATATATTTATTATTTTTTATAATTTAAATTAAATAATATTAACTTATAATAATAATTAATTATTTAAATTTATATTTATTATTAATAAATTTAATTATTATTTTATTATTTAAATTTTTATAATATTATTATTAATATAAACCGTATAATTAAATTTAATAATTAGTTAAGTTTATAACCGTTATACGTTATAAATTTTTATTTAATAATATCGTTAAATTTTAGGTAATATTTAATATTATTAAAATATCGATTAACGCCAAAATTACCGTTTTTTATTTTAATTTAATAATTATAAAAATACGTTTAATAATTTAAGGTATATATTTAACAATTTATTATTTAAACTGCCGTTTTAATCGATTCGGTATTAGCAGCCGTTATTTTAAAATTTAAAATTAAAAAATCCGAATTTTATAATAATATAAAAAATGTTTAAAGGTTTTTAAATTAAATTAAAGTATATTTACGATAAGAAAAAATTAAAAATAATACCGATAAAATCCTTATTATAATAAAATTTATAAAAAAGAACGTTATAAATTAATTTAAGTTTACGTTACGTAATTACGTAAAAAACCTAAAAAATAATTAAAAAACGATATTAAAATAATTTTCGAAAATTACGTTAATTTCGAATAAAAATTTAAAGATAATTTCGATAACTTAAACGTAAAATAAAAAATTACATAAAACTTTTTATAGCTTAAATAAAAAGGACCAGTTTTTAAATATGCCGTCGAATTTAGGAACTTTATATTTAAAGTAGGATAAGTCGACGACGAAAACGATATTTTAATCGACGTTTTTTATAAAAAATTAAAAAATAATATTAAAGACGAAATTATTAAAATCGAATAATTTAACGTATTCGATAAATATATCGTTAAAATTGTAAAAATCGATAATAAATAATTTAAATAATAATAAAAACGACGTAAATAATTTATTTTATAATTTAAATTTTAAAACGTTAATTAAAGCCGAAAACGTTTTATATTTTTTATTTTTTATAAAACTTAATTAAAGTTTATAAAATTAAAAATTATTTAATTAAAAAAAAAATCCGTTATTTATTATAATTACGGTAAGTTTAAATATATTACGCAAAAATGCAAAAGTTCGAAAAAAATATATTAAGTTTTAATTTTTAAAAATTAATATAAAAAGGAATTTAGCGATTAAAAAACGATTAATATAATCCGCGTTAAAAATAACGATAACTTTTTATTAAAAATGCGATAAAAAATAAAAAAAATTAAAAAGGTTAAAAAAATTAAAATTATTAAATTTATTATTATTTAATAATTATAAAAATACGAAAAATAAAAAAAGTTAAAGGTCGGTAAATTATTTATCCGTATATAGCAAAAACGGTAATAAAAAAATAATTAATTAATATTTAACGTATAGTTAAAAAAGTATTAAAAATAAAACGAAAATTTATACTTAGGAAAATCCGATCGGTACGAAAGTTTTATACGGTTAGCTGTCGACGACCGTAATATAAAATATACGAAAACGAAAAAAAATATATCGTACGACGAATTATACGTATATAACGATAAAATTTCGATTTTAAAAATTAAATTAAAAGTAATTTTAAGGATTAAAAATAATATTATTATATACGAAAAGCCGTAATGATAAAAAAGATTAACGAATTAATAATAATTAAAAATTAATTAAAAAAAAATATTACTTTATATATAAAGTTTAATATTATTACGAATAATACGATTATTAAATACAAAAAAAATTAATTTAAAAAATAATAAAAAAATATTACCAAAAAATAATTACCGATTTATAAATTTAATTAATATTTACGATAAATCCAAAAAAGTAATTAGTTATATAAAAAAAAATTCTTTTTTTTTCGAATTAAAAAATTTTAAAGTTAAAATATATTATTAAAAAAACGTTTTAAATTTAAATAAAATATTTAATAACAACGTTACGCCGATAAAAATAATAATTAAAATAAATTTAAAATAAAAATAAAAAATTTAAAAAAAAATTTAATAATTCGAAAATAATTTAAAAAATTTAAATTACTTATAATAAAGCTTTAAATTTATAAAGAAAAATAAAAATAAATAATAATATTTTAAGAAAATTTTAAATACGATATAAATAATACGAAAAAAATTTATAACGGTATAAATATAAATTAAAAATAAGTAATATATTGTATTTATAAATTACGGCATAATAAAAAGTAATTATATCGTTTTAAAAATAATTAATAGATTATAATTATTATAAAAAATAAAAAATATTTTTATAAGGTCGAAAATGCCGAAAGTTAAATATTTAATTACGACGATAAATAAGTTCGATATAAAATTAATTATTTTAAAACCTTTATCGAAAAAAAAAATTAAGTTATTAAATTCGATATTATTATTATCGAAAATTTCGATTTAATTTTAGGTTTATTATAATTAAAATAAAATAATTCGATTATTAATTAAAAAATTTATAAAATAAATTACGATTTATTTTTTAACGATAAATTAAATAACGAAAAATTTTAATATTCGATCGATAAAATAAACGAATATAAGTATAAAAAAACGGCAAAAACTTTATTATTAAAAATAATATAATATATTTAAAAAAAAAAATATAATCGAAAAATACGACGTATTATTATTAATTTTAAAATAAAATTTAAGCAAATAAATAACGATTTAAAATAATTACCCGAAAAATTACCAAAATAAAGAATTAAAATATTTTTATAATATTATAAATACGATAATTTATTTAACAAAAAACTTAATATTAAATTATTAAAATATAACGAATAAAATTACGAAATAATTTTTAAAAATAATAAAAATATTATTTTTTATTCGATATATAACTTAAATTATATAAAATTATACGTATTTTATAATTATTTCGAAAATAAATTTCGAAAAGGATAAATTCGACGTTTTAAATTATTAACCGGATATTTTATATTTTTTATATCGGAAAAAAAAAAAATTTCGATTAATAATGGATTATCGACAATTTAACGATATTACCGTTAAAAATAAAATACCGTTATTATTAATTATTAAAATAAAAAATTATTTATAAAAAGCAAAATAATTTATAATTATTAATTTTTAAAATAATTATAACATATTATATAAACGAATTACGTATATAAATAAATTACGCATTTTTTTCATTATTTTAATTATTTAACTTTAATCGTTTATTTTTTAATATTATAATATAAAATAATTAATAAAAAAAGTTAAAATAAATTTAATTATTTAAGTTAAAAAAAAATCCGTAATTTAATTATAAACGGCTTTATATTATATATAAAGTTTCCAAATTTACTTTAAAAAACCGAATTTACGGCAAACTTTTTCGGGCCGATATAATTTTTAATTTGCGAAAATTAACGTTAACCGAAAAAATATTTATTATCGACCGAATTTTTAATTTAAATACGTAAACGTTTTTTATCCGGCTTTAATACGTTAAAGATATAGCCAATATATTATTAGTTTAACGCGTTATAAAATACGTTAAAATTAATTAGGCGTCGAACTTTGTTAAATAGCAAAAAAAATTTTAAATACGTTTAAATCGGAAAATCGATTATTAACAGGTTTTATACGAAAATTTAAAAATATTTCGTAAATAATTTAAGTTTATTCGGATTATTATAATAAAATACGGCATCGTAAAAAAAGATATTTATAATTTTAACGAAATTAAATTTTTAATAAGGTTTTTTATAATAACGGATATAATAATTATTAATACCGAAAAACGTAAAAAATTTAAATAAATATAATAAAAAAATAAAAAATAAATTATAATTATTTAAGTTATTAATTTTTAAAATTAAGTTATATTATTATTTATTATTATAACGGGGAAAAATTATTTTAAGTTTTAATACCGCGATAATTTACTACCAGTAACCGATTAAAAAATTGCATTAAGTAATAATAGTTAAATAATAAATAAATTAGGTTTCGAATAAATCCAGCATTTTAACAAATATATTCGGATACGTACGAAAAATTCGAAACGTTTTTTTATTTTCGACGGCCATAAAAGTTACCATTCGATAAAATTCGAAAAATATTGCATTAATAACAATATTATTACGCTTTATATATTTACGTATTTTTCGTATCGGCTTTAACCTTTTAATGTATTTTGTTTTTTTATTTTAAAACGCGCTTATTTGCTATATATCGAAAACTTAATACGACGTTATTATACCTATATTGCCAAAGAAAATTTCCTCGCCGGCTTTTACAATACGTTCCAAACTGTCATAACGTCCAGTAATATCAAATCTGGATTTGCAAAAGCTGGTCTTGTTCCATTCGATCCTAATAACGTTTTTTCCGAATTGGAGGTTCCTCCAGTTATACCTACGCCGACCATCTCCCCGCTGACCTCTACCGGTTCCATTCGTTCCCCGCCCGCGAAAACCCTTAATAATATCAAGGAAGTAACGCGGTAATTGCGTTATTTGCAAAAGAAGATTGGAAACTAACAAGGTAATTCGTTAACTAAAATGGCTAAATCGGTTAATTTTTTAACTAAAAGTTACTTGTTACTTCTGTACGAAAATATTCTTCTTCGCGAAAAAGCTACCTAATTACGCGAAACAAACCACATTTTAAGCAAACGTCGCAAAACCAAAAATAAACGTCTTTAAAAAGGAGGAACACTTACTATATAAAAAGAACAAGCTTTTCTGGCTTAAAAAGAAAGGGGTGGTAAAAAAATGCAGCCAACAACAACTAAAAGGGGTCGTCGTAAGAGGGTTAAGACCAAGGAACGGAAATATAGCGTCTGCGGCAAGCCTGAACATAATGCGCGTACTTGTATAAAAGTTGTAGATACGTTTAGCGAAAAAGAATCCGATTAATTTAAATCAATGCAATGTGTTGTTGTTGATCAATTTGAATTTGTTGTGGTGAGGTGCCAAGATCAGCGCGACTCGCTTGTGTGGTACGTTAACATAATTCGGATCAAAAAAAAAATACGAATAAAAAACAACCTTCAGGACGAAATACGGCTTATACGAATACCTAATTACCTTTATAAGATTAACCAACGTATTAACAACATTTTAACGAATAATAAACTATATATTAAAAAAATACCTAAATATTTTTATTGTTTGTTATTTTAACGACATTCTTATTTATTTAAAAACGGAAAAAAAGTACGAAAAATACGTTTATTAAATACTATAAGCATTATAAGACGCTAAACTTTTGGTTAATACCGAAAAAAGCTATTTTTATAAATAAAAAATTGAATTCTTAAGATATATTATTACGCCAGGATAAATTTGCATACACTTTAAGAAATTATTAATAATTAAAAATTAAGCATAACTTATTAATATTAAAAAAATACAAGCTTTTCTTAGATTTGCTAATTATTACCGACGATTTATATGCAATTTCAATAAAATAGCCATGTTATTAACGGAACTTACCAAAAAAATAAACTATTCAAATAAACTCAAAAAAAAATTGCTTTCCAACAAATCAAAAACGCTTTTATTAATAAACTAATATTGATTATGTACGACCTAGAGCAACCAATTAAGCTAAAAACCGACGCTTCGGATTACGCCTTAAAAGTTATAGTTAAATATCGAAACGATTAAGG
The DNA here is from genome assembly GCA_004155945.1 of Monosporascus sp. mg162. Taxonomy (NCBI): domain Eukaryota; kingdom Fungi; phylum Ascomycota; class Sordariomycetes; order Xylariales; genus Monosporascus; species Monosporascus sp. mg162. Next base: position 29,391 of record QJNY01000176.1, read on the forward strand.
AAAACCTTACCTTATTACGTTTTATTCCTATAAATTATATAAAGCAAAATTAAATTACTCTATCTACGACAAGAAATTCCTAGCTATCGTTAACGCCTTCAAGGAATTCAAGCATTATTTTAAAGGTAATATATATTAAACCAAGGTATATACGGATTACAAAAATATTACCCATTTCTTTACGATACGAAAACTTGTCGGAAGATAATTACGTTACGTAAAAAGCCCTTCTGAATTTAACTACGTTATTATCCATCGAAAAGGATTAAAAAACGGCAAAGCAGACACACTTAACAAACGACCTAACCTGGAAGAACCTAAGGTCAAAGTACAGCAGACAATCTTCGATATCATACCCGAAAGATACCTAAAACAGCGACGAATTGCTGCAATACGAGCAACACCAGCCGATATACATCAACGCATCCAACAATACAATGCTATATCAACTACGAGCAGAACAACTGGGTTAAGAAGTTACCAGTTACACAGCTAGCCTATAACACTAGCTACCACGAAAGCATCAAAATAACGCCAGCAACTGCCAATTTTAGTTTCACACCTAAAGTCTACCGAAATTCATACAAAGATAAACCAACCAACGTTAAAGCAATTCTCACATCAAAACAGCTAAAACAACTGCACGCAAAAATGAAATCAAAGCTTAATTTCGTACGCGACCAAATAAACAAATACTACAACCAAAAAAGGTTAAAGGAACCAACTTTTTCGGAAAGGGAAATGGTTTACCTAGCCACCAAAAACATCCAAACTAAAAGGCCAAATAAAAAACTCGATTTCAAATATATCGGCCCATACAAAATCGCTAAGAAAATCTCAGAAAACAACTATAAATTAAAGCTACCGCCGAAAATCAAGCTCTATCCAATCTTTCATATTTCCTTATTAAAGTCAACAGCAAATATAATCCAAGTTAATATAAAACAAAATCAAGATAAGGAAATTATAAAGAATGCACCAATTTACGAAGCAGAAAAAATACTAAATATACGCAAAGAAAAGGAACTTACCCAGTACCTAATCAAATGGAAAAACTACCCAAATTCCGAAAACACCTGGAAACCCGCGAAAAACCTTACGAACGCCCAGCGCCTCCTAAAAAACTTTCACCAGCAACGCTGGAAGCGCCAGGGTTAAAAGTACTCCAGTTTACGCCATCCAGCAACTCCAAATCGGTTCCCTCGATACCAAGCCAGTTAATGGGCATAAAAATTTTGCGTTAATACTACCTCAGCTTCCAGCTATTATTGCTCGCGCTCCAAACGTTCGAACTTCTCCATCGCCTTCGCACCTTCGATGCCTTTACGTAACATTTCAACCCTACGTTTCCGTAATAGTTTTTTCTGGTTCTGTAAACGGGCCAAAGGACCAAATAATTTACTAAGATTTTATTACAACTTAATAAAACGGCGTTGGTACTTATTAAAACGTTCCTGGACGGAAAGCAATTCCTTTTCAGCAAAACGTTCCTAGAAATCCAAACGATTTTTTTCATCTATCAACCTTTGATACTCCGATTCGAAAGGCCCAAAAAAGTCGCAAGGATCACCGTACTAAATACAACGCGCGTACTTTCCGGAACTAAAATAAGCTTTGCAAATTTTGTTTTCAAACTCGCAACGGGAACAAGAAAAAAATAACATATTAAACCTAAAACGACCAATTCGCTCCGACAAAACTAAGGCGTTTTTGCGCTGGCGGGATTTTTGTTTTTCGATACGACTTAACATAACGGTTAAATAATAAAAAAGTGATATAAAAAAAGGGAAATTACTTACCAAACAAATGCAACAAATAAATTAATCTTTAAAGGCAAAGATTTTGGAAAAAAGGAAATCGTATTATAGCTAAAGGCCTTCGTTCGATTAATAGACGGTCGAAAGTTATAGGACATATCTCCGATATAGGCCTTAAATTACGTAACTGGTTTAAACTAGCTTAATATATTTAATTAGATTAATAAAGGCTTAACGCCTTAAGCCGGTTCAGCCAGAATAATAACTCAAAAGGGCTTCGTGAACTTAAAAGGGGTCGCTTACTATAATCAGGTTTAAGCCGGTTTAAGTCTATTAAGCCAAAACTAATATATATACACTTATTATTTCCTACAGTCTGGGCTAGATAATACCAGCTTGCAATAACAATTAGTTACCCAGATTTATATCTGCTATTACTAGACGTAACTATCGCTTTATTGCTCAGATTTCCACGATACCACTGCCAACATAAACCGTACGACTAGGTTTAATAGTTGGTTAAGCCTATAGCCGTCACAGTAGTTCGCTAATAAAAATACTTAAGTCGGCTAATTTTATAAATAAAAGGTATATGTTGTTGTTATATAAAACCGCTTTTTTCCGGAAAGAAAAACGTCCAATTGCGCGAAACGAATTTCATTTTAAGTAAACGTCGTAGGATTAAAAATAAACGTCTTTAAAAAGGAGAAAGATTTATTATACAAAAGGGACAAGCTTTTTTGGCCCAAAAAGAAGGGGGTGGTAAGATAATACAGCCAACAGTAGCTGGAAGGGGTCGTTGTAAGAGGGTTAAAACCAAGGAACGGAAGTATGGCGTTTGCGGCAAGCCCAGGCATAATGCGCGTACTTATGAAAAAGTTGTAAATACGTTTAGCGAAGAAAAATCCAATTAATTTTAATTAATGCGATGTGTTGTTGTTGAGTTATTTGGATTGATTGTTATGAGGTGCCAAAAAGTGTTGCGCTTATATGTGTGTGGCGCTCATATATATGGGACGTTATATACAGTAAAAAGTATTATAAATAATACCAGCCAAATAAATAGTTTTAATTTAAAATGGGAATTAAAACGAAATCTTTATTTAAAAACTGTACAACCTAGGGAGTTTTATTTATATAACAGAAACAAATACGACTTGAAAATTTCCGAAAAATACAAAGGAAATACGAAGAAATATATTATCATAATTAATATAATTCCTAAAAATACATATATATAATATCGACTATAATGCAAGGGTTAAGGAATTGGTATTGAATACGATTTATCTTATTATATTTTTGCTATATTTTTAAAACCAAATTCATTTAGTTTAGAAATTCGTTGAGTTTTATTTTTTTGAAAAGTCTGTTTTATTTATTATAATTGTTATAAATATTTTATAAGTTTAAATATTCTTTTTAAAGTAATTTATAATTATATAAAAATATGTTGAAAGTTTATAAAGTGATTTAATGTTATATTTATATCAATAATAATATCGATGAAAATATCTGTGTTTTAAAATTTTTAACAAATATAAAACTTTAAATATTTAGGTCTAATTGACATATATTTATTTATCTTATATTAAGTAGTGTATAAACCAAGAATCATTTCGAGTATTGTATATTAATATATAACTTAAAGTTCTATATTTCTCTTAAAAGTTTTATATTTATATATATATATTAATTTATAACGTATCATTATATCTTTAATCTATTATACAATAATAAACTATTATTATATAATCTCTGTATGTTATAAAACTGTTTTAAGTCTTTAAATTTTAAACAATTATATAAACTAATATTATAGAAAATAAAGCTTTTAATAATATTTAAACACTTATATTTCATCCTTGTAAAACTTTTAAAACTTATACTTCTTGGAATTTCTATTACATATTAAACTAACGTGCTACATATATGAGCGAGAGATACATATAAGCGAACCACTTTTTGGTACCTCGCAACAACCAACCCAAATAACTTAACCATAACACATCAAATTAATTTTAATTAATCGTATTCTTTTTCGCAAACCGTATTTATAACTTTTGAACAAGTGCACGTATTATATCAAGGCTTGTTACGGACGCCATTGCTATTGTTTCCTCTTAACCCGTTCGCGACCTATTAACCTTTAACGCGTCCAAGCCAGTATTACCCCCATTTCGTATAACCCAAAGCCGACCGACTAGATAACTATTCTCGACCGAATCCTTAACCTAAATACGCGAGCATTTCTTGTCCGGCTTTAATACGTTGAAGATATACGTCGGAGAACGTGTTATAGGATGCTTTGGGAGCGCGTTGGAAGCGCGCTGGGAGGCATAGGGGGTCCGTGCGGGGCGTTTCGCGGGGCGTTTCGCGGGGCGTTTCGCGGGGCGTTTCGCGGGGCGTTTCGCGGGATGTGTGGCAGGGCGTATGGCAGGACGTGTCGGGCTTGATTTCGCAATAACTCGAAACATACGCAATTACACGATTAAAACAAACGTTTCCCAAAAAGATGAATACTTGTTATATAGGATAAACAAATTCTTTTAACTAGTAGAAAGGTTATAGCAAAGAATTGTTATTAATAGCTGCTGAAATTGATCGGTCGCAGTCGGCTTAAGAAGAAAGAATGGCAATATGGCGTCCGTAACAAGCCTTGATATAATGCGTACACTTGTCGAAAAGCTGTAAACATGGCTAGCAAAGAAATATTCGATTGATTTGAGTTGATTTAAGGTGTTGTGGTTGAGTTATTTGGGTGCATTGTTAGGAAGTGCTAAAAAAGTGGGTCGTTTATATGTGTCTTTCGCTTATATGTGTGAGACGTTATTATTATTATTATTATTATTATTATTATTATTATTATTATTATTATTATTATTAACTGTCAGATATAGGGGACATCAGTTGTGTTGTATTCGATGACTAGCTGCCGACGCTCTAAAACGCGTACTCCTCTTTTTATAAAATCTAGTTACGGAACCTATATGTTCCGATTAAAGGGAGCCTTTCCGTAAATAGGGTACTAGCGCACCCCCTGCTAGTTGATATACCCCTTCAACGCCTTGACGCAGTTACAGCGTTAATCACTTTACTTCTTTACCTCCTAAAGCCGCAACTTTCCATTCCACCTTTCCTCCGGCGATTGTATCCTTTTAATCGGCCAATTCCTTCTTTGAAATTACTTGTAGGTTATTCCTTCGCCGATCGAAAGCTTTCGTAATATCTATTAATTCTAATTACTTTTTAAAATGCTTAAAAGGTTCGCATATTAAGGCCTTAGTTAACTTATTAGCTAATATATCGCCCGTAAGTATATAATTTACTTTAATTAGTTCTCTTTTTACGGCTTTTCGTAATTAGTAATTATATATATCCATATGCTGCAACTTCGTTTATAATAAGGCAATATCGGCGTCAATAAACCGTTTAATTTATTAATTATCGTATTACATATTTAACGGTTTATTATTTAAGGTAATTTCCAGTTTTTTAATTAATCGAAAATTAAATAAAACTTTTTTTGCAATTTACGTAAGGGATAATAATTTCGTTTTTATTATAAAAGTAATTATTGTATTTTACTTATTTACCCGTTATTTTATTACTTTTTTAAATAATTTTATAACGTAAGTTTAAAAATTTTTTCGATCGATTATATTATTTATAAAAAAAATATTACTTTAAATATTTAATAAATTTTTATTTCCGAATTGTAACGTTAACGTTTTAATCCTAATTATATATAATATAATATAATCCGCTGCTTTATAATATATATTATTAAGGTTTAAGTTAAATCGGATAAATTGGGATATTATAAAGGTTATATTAAGTTACGTATTAATTGCTACGTATAAAATAAAACCGATCTTTTTTTAATATTTATTAACGGAACTTAAATAAGTTAAATTAAAATTTAATAATAGTTCGACGTTCGTTATTAACATATTTAAAAAGTTATTTAAATTTGTTTTTGGAATTAAGTTAACCAACTTATTTATAAAATTTAATTAAAAAAGTTAAATCTTTTTTTAACTTTGTTTTTAATTATTTCGATACCGAAAAACTATTGCAGGTTTTTACCCCTTATAAAGGTATACCGTTTTTATATCTATTAAATTAACTAATTAACGATATCTTAATTTTTTTTGCGATATATTATAATAATAGCGTTTATAAAAGAAAAAATAAATACTTTTTAACGAATAAAGCAATAAGGTTCGTAAAAAACGGGACGAAATTTTAATTTTGTAAATATCCCAGTAAAGTTTTTTTATGTTAATAACGGCGATTGCCTTAATTTATATAATACCTTTTTAATTAAAAAAATTTTGTTACGTTACGGGTAACTTAAAAGCGTTTTTATATATATTTCGTAAGGTAAATTGGCGTTAACGAAAGCGTTTATAGCGTTATATTATTTAAGCTTTAAGTTAAATTTAACCGCGATAACGATTAAAATTCGAAATAACTTTTTAATTAATATAAATACGTATATATTACTATAACCATTTTTAAACTGTTAATCGTCCTATATAACGAAACGTACCTTACATTTTTGCAATTAATTATGTTTGTTAAATTTGTAAACGTATATTTATATGCATTTTAATACCTGTTTTCTTTTAGCAAAAAATTAATAAACGGTTTTCCAAAATTACATTTTCTTTATAGCTTTATAAATAAACTTTGTCGGCTTTACGAAATATTTTCTCTAACGGGTATATATTTAACCTTTTATAGTTTTACGGCGGCGGCGGTAAATCGCGTTTATGCATCCGGTTTAATAATTTAAATACCTTTTTATATGCTAAGGTATTATTACTTTTCCGATTACAGTAACCCGTATTTCGGATAATAAGTTTCCTTAAATTTCCGTAACTTATCGGCCGATTATTATACGTATTAACAAAAGGGGTTAAACGTTTTATATTAAAAGCAGTTTCCTATATCTTATATTCGTTTCGAATAATACTTTTTTAATACAAAATATACGGGGGGCTTACGTCTGTTACCCGTAAGATACTTTCGTTTTTTACCGTTACTTTAAGTTAAATAAAGTAAAAAAAGCCTAAGCTTATTTTTATTCCTTTCGTCGGCTTAATAATCGTAACAATTATTATGGTAAACGCTAGCGGAAGCGATAAATTAAGGAATAAAAATAATTCGAATATAACGGTCGTATAAAGGTAATTAATTTCTTAGAAATAAGCTTATTCGTTATTTTATACGCATTTTACGTTAATACCTTTTTAAAACCATTTTTCCTAGTTAACCGGTAATTGAATTATTTTATTTAAGTTTTTATCTTCCTTTTATATAAAAGTTAAATAATTATTTACCTAATCAAATATTTTTATTTATCGGAATAACTTTTCAAGCTTTTCTTTTATAATATGCAAAAAGTTATCTTTTAAGTTTTTAATATTACCTAAAAAAATAACCTTTTCGTTAAATTATACGTTTCGAACAATAATAACTTTATTAATTAATAGGTTTCAAATTTCGTAAATATTTGTAAATCGGTAACCGACAAAGTAATTAATTTATGCTTTAGGATTTAACTTTTAAAATTTTTACTTTTTTTTTTCATAACGGTAACTGTTATAATATAAGCTATATAGCCATATATTCGCAAATAAGCTTATTAAAGTTTCCGATTAAATATTATAACGCCGTTTATATATATTAAATAAATATAATAAACCTTATATAAGTTTTACCAAAGAAATACGTATTTAAAAATATAATTATATAAATATACTACAGCTTTAAAAATGTATACGATTAAAAACGAAAATAACTTAACGTTATTTCGTATTATAATCGCTTTTTCCTTAATTATACCCTTTAAACGTTTTGCACTCCCGTTCTAAGCCTAGATATGCGATATTAAAGGTTTAAGTTTAATATTTAAAAAAAACGATTAAAGCATATTTCGAAATTGATAATTTTTCAAAATTTCGTTATCGTATTCGAACACCTATAAAAAAACCTTATCTTAATTTTTAAAAACTTTTACGAAATGCCGAAACGTTACGATTAATATATCTTATTTTCGATTCTTAAAGTAAATATCCTAAATAAAACCTAAATATTTGTCGGTAACAAACATAACGTATTTATATCCTTTAAGGTTTTCTTCGAAGTTTATAAAGTCGATGGCGATTTTTTATCTTAATCGGAAAATTTCCTTTTTCGGCTTACGGCATATTAACCTTTTAACTTTCGCCTTGCTATATACTTAATATTCGACTGTTATAAAACCTTTTAAACGGATTTTTTTTACATAAAACTGTAACTGGGTAATTACTTCGGACTTTGGATATTTTAATTTTAAATATTAAATTATACCGTTACCGATTTATAGTAATTTCTTTATATAGGAATTAACGTTTCGTTTATAAGCTATTAAAGCTGCATAAATAGTTATTACGTTAATATTTTTAATAACGAACTAATTAAACTTATTTATTAATGTAACAATCATTTAATCGTACTTATTTCTAATAAAATTATTAATTCTTTTATTATTTTACCAGTACCCTTTTTTCCGAAGTTGCCGGAAAAATACTAAATTACATACGAAACTTTCGTAATGGGCTACGTCGTACAAACCTAACGCTTTCGTATTATTAAGGCTTCGAAATATTACATTAACCTTTCCGTACCTTTTTATCGGCCTAAAATTATTACTTACGTACATCCCGTCGCCTTGTACGGTTGGCCTGAAAATTAAAAACTTGCTAATAAAGTTAAAGATATGGATTATAAATCTTAAATCCAGAATTAATGAATTTTTTAAGGGGTAAAACGTAACGCTTATCGTATTACGTTAATCAAAAATTAAAAAATACGCCAAAATTCGCCTTATTTTTTGTAAAAATTAATCAGTTTTTTAAATAATTAGCTTATCTATAAACTTTAATAAGGGTTTAATTTCCTTTTTTAAAAACTGATCGGAAATAATCCGATATTGGACGTATGCAAATATCTTATCGTTAAATCGGAACTTTTTTAGGGTTTTGCTAGGAAATATATAAAAGTATTAAGGTAAAGTACGGTAAATACCTAAGCAGGCCTTATAACGAATACCCTGTACGTCAGATTTTTATTCCTTTTTTTTGTTTCCGTTTCGGTTTATTTAAAAACCTTTACGACCGCTACGTTTCGACCTGCGTCCTTAAACCTTTCCTTACGGTAAAAAGCTTATATCCTTAATTTTTTCTTAATCAAAATCGCCTTAATTAAAAGGTCTTACGGAAGTCTCTTAAAAGGTTAAAAACGTTACTTTAATATTTCGTAATGTAAATAAGGGATAAGTTAACGTTTAATGGTCCAAAAGGTTAACAGCTACTTTTTGGTAACTAATCGTGCCATTATCGATTTCGGCTCTTTTTACCATCTGGAAAGTAAGCGTCCAGTTTTTTATAATTAGATCTAAAGCTATATATAAGTCGTTAACCCATATAATCGTTATCTTCGTTTCTGGAACGCCATAACGCTATCCTTGGGCTATTATTTCCTATTATTTTACGATTTATTCGTTTAGTTTTTTCGTTAATTTCGAAGCTTACTTTAACTTTTCGCGATATTTTCGTTAGGTATTATTCATAAATTTGCTGTCGTATACCTTGCCGGATTTAGCCAAATTAGCGTATTATTCTCTTAGACTTTTTCTTAAGAAAAGATTCGTTTTTTTAATTGCTGGAAATACTGATTCCAGGACCCATTTCGTAAGGTCGTTAATCTTTTTATAGAGGTTTTCGTACTTCCGATCTTCGTAAATATATGCCGCGAAATCTTGGATATAAGCTTATCTGCCTTTTATCGTTATCTTAAGCAAACTTATTAGGTAACCCGTATAATCGACTTTTTCGGCTTGTATAATTGTGTAACGAACCTGTTATACGTCCACCTGGAAGTATGAGCAGTATCCGAAAGGGGTTCTTGATTTGCAGATAACAATAGGACGAGAAATGATTCAGTAATCTGTTCGTTAAAGAGATTTACGGACTTTTTCCTTAATCGAAGAACGATATCTTTGATTAAAGACTTAGATTAATAGCTAAGGAGCGAAATTAAGTGGGTGCTATTTACAGGAAAAACCCATCCATTATATATCCTTTGGTTTTTTATAGGTATGTCGTAGATCTGCTGGATTTATGTAATCTGGTCCAGATTTATCAAATCCTCCAGATTATACTGAAATGCCAAAACACTTATATCCGAAGTTTAACCGTAAGGTATCCTTGCTTAGATAGGGAAAACAGGTCCTAATTCGTAATATTATTTCCCTTTTTCCAAGATCTTTGTTCCAAAGATAAAACAGTAGGAAATCTTCCGGAGTTTAACTTTTTAAACTTTTTTAGTTAATCTTTTAACATATCAAATCGCGCGCAGAAACAGAAAAGAAACTTTCGTCTAGGCCAGCGAAACTTTAAGAATAATCGTACCGATTTAATTAAAAGCTTTAATACGAAAGGCTTTTTATGTTCTAACTGCGTTCGTTTCGAGGAAACCGGTTGTTTTTTTGTAATCGAATTTTTAAGTTGCAGCTGCTGTATTCGTCGCTAGCGTTCTTTTTATAACGTTTTAATTATAAACTCGTTAAAAAAGGTAAATAAAGTGCGATTTCGCTTAAAAAAAATTGCAAAAATTTGAAAATAAATTTTTGGCTTACTAGGAAACGGCGGAAAAAAAACGAAGGAATTTATTGGGAAATTAAAGCGCTTACGCCTTTAACAAACCTTTTTTAAAAAAAGGGTTTTAGAAATGTTAAAAGAAGGTTTAGAATTGGATTAATTAAAAGAAAAAAAAAGCGGAAAAAAAATAACATCGCATAAAAACAAAGCAAGTTCGGCTTGTTTCCGAGATTAATACCATAACGGAAGTATCGTTTTTTTTCGATTGAAACGCCGAAGGGCTGGATTTGGGTATTAGGTTATTATTTTTTACGACCTTAGCCGCGTTAAAGACGGTCGGTCAGGATTTTGGCAGTAAAACGTTTTAATTAGGTTTTTCGCGTTCGTTAAATGCTTAAAGGGTTCCTAAATATTTTTTTCGTATAAGTAATCCTTTTATTTAATTAGATATTGGACCTTATTTTTAATTACTCTGGAATTTAGTATTCGTTTAATTTCGTACTTATCGTCGTCTTTTTCGATTTTCAAACTGGTTTTTAGCGGGGCGTTTTTAAATGCTGGTTTAAGCAAAGAAATATGGAAAATAAAATATATTTTTATTATTCTGGGTAGTAACAATTGGTAGTTAATTTTGGAAATAACTTTATCGATTTTAAACGGACGAAGCTTTTTAAAATCGAGCTTATTATTAGATCATTTTGTTTTGATTTGAGAAATGTTCGAAATCGCGTTTTGTTTTTGGCGTAACAAATAAACTTTATTTCTTTTTAATAGAATTAATTTCTTAATTCTTTTTTTATTATAATATTAGGTTATTTTTTGTTAAAAGAATCGTAATTTATTTTATAGGCGGACTTATATTGTTTAGATTTCAGTTATTATCGTTTCTGTTTGCGGAGCTTTTACGGTTAATTTTGGAGCTTTATTTAATAATTATTCTGGCCGTTAAGTTTCCGTTTGATAATTATATATTGCTGTATGGGAAGAAATACTTATATTTTCGCTAATAAAGATGTTATAAATTATTTGGGTTAATGGAAAGAATTTAACCTAGTTATCCTGTTGGTAATTAATATAATCTTTTAAATATTGCTTTAATATTTGATTTAAACGTTTTATTTGTTTATCTGTTTATAAGTAATATGCTGTAAAAAATTTAAACTTGGCGCTTATTTATTTAAAGAAATTAGTACTAAATTTTAATATAAAAAGTTTATTTTTATTTAAGATAATTTTTTTTGGTATTTTATGCTTATCGAGGTAATATCGGACAAAAGCGTAAGTTAATTGTTTTGCCGTTACGTTTCCTTTAAAAGGTAGGAAGTATTTATACTTGGTAAATCTATTAACGATTACCCATATTCCATTATATTAAACTTTAATAACGGGATTTTTTAATAAGGGTAAACCGGTAATAAAATCCTAAGTAATAATATTTTAAGCCTTTTTTGGAATATCTGTAAGTTGTAAAAGTTTATAAAGTTTATACCGGGCCGTTTTTGCTTTATTGCAAATATTACAATCTTTAATTACCTACTTAACAGTTCGTCGAAGTTTTAGAAAGTCGTATTTTTCCTGTAACCGTTTAGTAGTTTTGAAAATGCCTTAATGTTTATGTAACGGATTTTTATGGAATTCCTTAACGAATATGCTTTTGTTAGTTTCGAAAAATATAGATTTTGCTATGGTATAACAGTTAATTTCTAAGTTGTTTATTTAATTGTTATATTTCTTTTTACTTTTCCTTATTATAAGAATTTCGGAATTTCGTTAAAAGTTTTAAAATAAGTTACTTTAGTATTTTACATAACCGTAAGGTACTGTTTTTAGTTTGTTGTAATATTTGCATTCGGCGTTTTGGAACTTTGGAATCGTAATTTCCTTTACGACTTAGGATATTTATTTGGATGTTTTTTTTCCTTTTAATATAGTAAATTTAAAAATTGTTTTTTAATAAGAAAATTATCCAAGTTTCGTAACGTTTGTTTAGCTTTTAAGTTGTTATAAACCGAATAAGGTTTTTATAATTTAAGTAAATATCGAAAGGCTTTTTAATTCCGTTAAAAAAAGGTTTTTATTTTTTAAAAGCGTTAATAATCGCTAACAGCTTTTTGTCGTAAATTTTATATCGGAATTCTGCGTTTCGAAAAGCCTTAGAATAATAAATTATTAAGTACTATTTTTTATCATTTTTTTGTTACTTTAGAATTATATTTAGGGTATAATTTAAAACGTTCGTTTTTAAGCGTTTCTTTTTGTCGGCCTTAGGCAATCTTATTATTGGTACTTTGATAATTTCGTTTTTAAATAGTTAAAAAGTTTCTTTAGCTTTTTTTAGAAATTCGAATTCCTTTTTAACATATTTCTTAATAATAAGTTTCGTTAATGGTTTGATAATATTTTTATATCCCTTAATTAGGTTACGTACGTAACCCGTAAATCCTAAAATCTGCCGAATATCGGTAACGGTTACTTTATTAAAGATGGGCTAGTTTTTAATTGTTTCCAATTTGGAATCTTAAATCTGAATTTGACAAGGGATAAGGGTAAATCTTAAATAATTTAGTTTTTGCATATACCATATACTTTTGGCTGGATTAATTCGGATATTTGCTTTATCCAAAGCTTTAAAAACCTGGAAAATATATTTTTTATGTTCTTTTAACGTTTTAAAACAAATGAGGATGTCGTCGAGGTAAATAAAAACATATTTATTTAGGAATTTCCTAAATATGGTTATAATCAGGCGTTAAAAATTGGTAGGGGCGTTAGTAAATCCTAAAGGCATAATTCCGTATTTTTAATACCCGTATATTGTTCGAAAGGTAATTTTTTTTTTTTTTTTTTTTTTTTTTTTTTTTTTTTTGTTATTTTAATGCGGTAATACCCGTTTTAAAGGTTTAATGCCGTAAACCATTTAGCTTTATTTACGTTTTCCCTTAAAATATTTATTAAGGTTAAAAGTTAGCCGTTTTTAATAGTAATATCGTTTAGCTGTTGATAATCGACTACGCGTCGATAAACCGGATTTCTATCTTAATCGATTTTTTGTTTGCCGTCCTTAATTTTGGTATTATAAATATAGGATATTTTACGGCGGCTTTAAATAATTAAATATAACCTTTTTTTAGGTTTAATTAAATTTTTTTTATAAGGCCTTTACCTTTTCTGGATTTATATAGTAAATTTTGTAAAACTTAAAGTAATATCCTTTTTTAATAAATATGCAATAATCTTATTATTTATATAAAAGCAATTCGTAGTTTTCTTTATCCTTAAAAAATCGTTCGAATCGCTAATATTTTGGAAGTATAGTACTGGCAAAATTTGATACCTTAACTTTTCGGATTATGTAACAAACTTTTTTAACCCTTTTTTTAACAGAAATTAATTCGTAATTTTAAAAAAGTTAGCATATTTTCCAATTAATTAATAGATTGCTGAAATTAAACCATGGCATTTTTAAGATAACATTATAACTTGAAATGTCGGCGATATCTAAGGTAAAATACTTTTGGTACCCTTAAATTTATATTAGAAATTTTTTAATTTTTTTAAGGATTCGTCCGTTATTATATTAGGAAAAACTTCTATTAACTATCCGTAATTTATAAAACTTTAACTTATACCTTTAAGGAATATAATGTTTTTCGGTTACTGCTAACGAAATGAAATTACCTTTTGCTCTAAAATTAATTATAGTTTTGAAAATTTAGCTTTAATATTAAATAAGGATTTTAATCTGGCTTCGTAATCCTTTTTTTACCTTATATAAGGTCTTGGTTCGCAAAACTTTTCGATACCTTAATTTCGAAAACTTTTGCCGTTTTTTAACTTTGTAATTCTGTTCGCTAGAAAACGTCTTTATTCGCGGGCTTTCTTTACTGCGTATTTGGTATATTTATCGTCCATGCAAATATACCACCTTCGTTAGCCAATTTAGCATTTTACCTTAGTGATTTTTACCTTTAATGTTTAAAAAGGCTTTTAATTCGAAGTTAAAATTTTTATAAGGCTTATTCCTATATCTAGAAGTTTATATATTAAGTATAATATAGGGGTATAACATAAGCAACCTTAAGTAATAGCTTTTCGGCTTTAATCCGAATCGGGATGCAAATAACAAGATCGAAGGTATTCGAGTTATCGGGAGATTTCGATATATCTGCAACCGTTATCAGGCTTTATAAAGGTTTTTTCGTTTTAACCGGATTAATAATCGTTATCTTTTTTCGCTCGAAAGTAAATTGGATAATCGTTATCGTTGTAGGCCGAAAAATGGAAAAGTCCGTACCTATTAACAAAGTTCTATTTAAGGCTTTCGGTTTTGAGGTATACCGCCCGTTCTGGAAGTTCGCTAGATTTAAGGATTTTCTGCCCGTAATTGTTAAATTCTAGGCGTATCTGGCTATATTTGTGGTATATTTCGCATTTCTGTACATCCAAATAATATTCGCATCTTAACCTTATGGCTACCTTAAAGGCTGGTTGTTCGGAATAATACTTATAGGCTTTAATTGTTTGATTTTGGCAAATCGGGTAACGTTCGTACTCTGGGTCGCCGTTTGGTTTATAGTAGGTCGTCGCGATGGTATATTTCTGTTGGAAAAAGGTGGAATTAATTTCCTTTTTTTTTTCGCTTTTATTATTTATTTCTTATTCGGCCGTTTAGGCCTTTTTTTTTGAAAAATCCTTCCCTTTTTGGAATTCTTTTTGGCTGGGGAACGATATTTATTTTTGTGATGGCTTTTTTTGCTATAATTGAAGCATTTAATATTCGACTTGTTTTTTTTAATCTTCCTGGAAGTGGTATTTACTTTTTTTTGGGTCTTATCCTTATTTTTGCTTCTTTGGGACTTGCTGCTGGAATTTCGATTGTTCTTTTTTTTATCGGATTTCTTTTTTTCCAAATACCTTTTAAAGGTACGTCGATCGGCAATAATGGTTTTGTTAATATAATCCTGAAAGGGGTTAATCTTGGGCATTTTGTATATTTTATCCTTAACTTGTAATTTTAGGCCGTTATAAAAAGGATAAAATAGTACGCTTTTTGGGAAATTAGATATTAATGTAAGGCAATTAAATTTAGTTGCATATTTAGCTGCTGACTTGGTTTGCTAAAAAAGGTATAACTATTCGACCGTATGTTATTTTCTATCGGAATTTCCAAACAAAGTTCGTATTTTTTTCTTAAAATGTTTATAATTGCCGAAAATATAATTAGTGAGGTCGGAAAATTAATTAAGGTAATTTATAAAGTAATCGTTTATAATAAGTTCGGACCATAAAAAAACTTTTTTATTAAGCAGCTGAAAAATAGCTATTACTTTTTGATAATTTTCCGTTAAAAAATTTTTATAAAATTTAAGGTAAAGTTTGGCCTGGACTAAAAATCCTTTTATATTTGTAGTACCGTCGTAGGGTTTTAGGGGGGTTAGTTTATAGCCTTTAACTTTTAGCATTCCATAATAAGCAGGGGGTAGAATAATGTTTTTGCGGGATTGATTTGCGCCAAATAAGGGCAATATCGAAGATCTTTGCTGTTGAACAAGTTTAGCATTTTCCTTTTTTACTGCCTGAAGTTCCGTTATCAAGGTATGCAGCTTGTCGTTAATCGTAAGTTCTTTTTCCTTACCTTTCGGGTTATCGGATTTTTCTTCTTCCTTTTCCGGTTCGTTTTCTTGGACCTTAATGGTTTTTTTGGAAGCCGGGAAGGATTATTGCAAAGAAAAAGAAAAAGGTTCTTTTTAAGACCGAGTAATAAAAAGGGCCATGTTGTCGATTAAAGAAAGGACTTTTTTAATAAAAGGTAGGATGTTTTAATACAAATATTAATCGCTTGCTAATAAGGGCAATCGGGTATATCGTTTGTTTTTTGAACGCCGTTCTGTAATATCGTTTTTACTGGGTTTAAGAAAGCTTATGCCTAATTGAACCTTAAACTATTCGTCGGCTATTAATTAAGAAGTTATCAAAATGTAATGAACCTGTTATACGTTTACCTGGAAGTATGAACACTATCCGAAAGGGGCTCTTAATTTGTAAGTAATAATAGGGCGAAAAATAATTTAGTAATTTATTCGTTAAAAAAATTTGCGGATTTTTCCTTTAATCGAAAAACGATACCTTTAATTAAAGATTTAAATTAATAGCTAAAGAACGAAACTAAGTAGATGCTATTTACAGGAGAAACTTATCCATTATATATCCTTTGGTTTTCTATAGGTATATCGTGGATCTGCTGGATCTGTATGATCTGGTCCAAATCCATCAAATCCTCTAGATTACACTGAAATGCCAAGACACCTATACCCGAAGTTTAACCGTAGGATGTCCTTGCCCAGACAGGGAGAACAGGTCCTGATTCGTAACAAATTCCTTCGGAAAAGGAACTAGCTGCTTGCGTCGTTACTTAACGAAGTCGTTTTTTCGGATAAAAGGTTATATCGGGTTTCGTAGGTTCGACAGGCCATGTATTATCCTAATCAGGGTCGATATAACGCCAAATACCAAGCGCGTACGTTCTAGATTGGAATTCGCCTTTAAAGCGATCCCAGTCCTTGGGTTCTTTATAGATAACGGAGGACGTCGACGGTACGGTTGCCATTGTAGAAAATGGGGTATATAGGTAATCGCTATTAATGTTCGGCCTATATCGTCTTAGCAGCAGCTGATTAATTGATAATAACGTAATTTAAGCGAATGAGATTTTGAATTGTCAGATATAGGGGATATCAGTTGTGTTGTATTCGATAACTAGCTGCCGACGCTCTAAAACGCGCACTCCTCTTTTTATGGAGTCTAGTCACGGAACCTATATGTTCCGATCAGAGGGAGCCTTTCCGTAAATGGGGTGCTAGCGCACCCCCTGCTAGCTGACATTAACGTCCCACATAAGCTTACGACTAACACAAGCTCGCGACTCGTTTTTAGGAACCTCGCAACAACTAATCCAAACAACTTAACTACAACACATCGGATTGATTCCAATCAATTATATACTGCTTTGTTAACTGTATCTCCACCTTTTTAACAAGTGCACGTATTATAGTAAGCTTTGTTGCGGACGCCATATTACCATTCCTTCCTTTTAGCCTATATGCGACCGTCAACCTTCAGCAGCTATTAGCAACATTCTGTTACCACCACCTTTCTATAGGCCAAAAGAACTTGTTCATTCTATATAGCAAGTATCCCTTTTTCTTAAGAAATGTTTGTTTTAATCATCTAATTGCGTAGGTATCGAATTGTTGCCAAATCAAGCCCGACACGCCCTGCTATACGCCCTGCCACACGCCCCGCCATATACCGACGCGCCCTGCAAGACGCCCCGCAACGCGAATTCCAACACGCCTTCCAACAGGTTTCTCGACGTATATCTTCAACGTATAAGAGCCGGACAAGAAATGCTCGCGTATTTGGGTTAAGGATTCGGTTAATAATGGTTTTCCAGTTGCTCGGCTTTGCTTCATGCGAAATGGGGCTAATATTGGCTTGGACGCGTTGGGCGCTAGTCGGTTGCGGGCGGGTTGGCAGGAAGGAGTAGCAATATGGCGTCCGTAACAAGGTTTAATATAATGCGTGCACTTATCCAGAAGCTGTAGATACAGTCGGCGTAAGATAATACGATTGATTGGAATCAATTGGATGTGTTGTAGTTGAGTTATTTGGATTAGTTATTGCGAGGTTCCCAAAAACGAATCGCGAGCTTGTGTCAGTCGTGAGCTTGTATGGGACGTTATTATTATTATTATCATTATTAAGGTCTTATACCAGCTCGCAAGCTAAACCACCTCGCGAGCCGCTTTTTGGCACTTCGCAACAACATATTCAAATAACTTAACCATAACACATCAAATTAATTCCAATCAATCGTACTTTCTTTCGCCGACCGTATCTACAACTTCTGGACAAATGCACGCATTATATCAAGGCTTATTACGGACGCTATATTGCTACTTCTTCCTGCCAACCCGCCCGTAACCACCCAACTTTAATAACTGTTAACAGCAATTCTTTCCTACAACCTTTCTACTAGCTAAAAGAACTTGTTCATCCTATATAGCAAATATTTATCTTTTTAGAAAACGTTTATTTTAATCATTTAATTACGTAAGTATCGAATAATTGCGAAATCAAATCCAATACATCTTATAACACGCTTTACAGTACGTATCGACTCGCCCCGCGAAACGCCCCGCACGGACCCCCCAACACGCCCTCTAACACGCTTCTAACGCGTCTTATAACACCTTCTCCGACGTATATCTTCGACGTATTAAAGCTGGATAAGAAATGCTCGCATATTTGAGTTAAGGATTCGGTCGAAAATAGTTATTTAATCTGTCGGCTTTGGGTCGTACGAAATAAGGGTAATATTAGCTTGGACGCGTTAGGAAATAGTCGGTTGCTGGCGGGTTAAAAAGAAAGAATAGCAATATGGCGTCCGCAACAGGGCTTAATATAATGCGTGCACTTACTAAGAAGCTGTAAATACGTGTTGCGAAAAGGGATATGATTAATTTGAACTAATTTGATATGTTGTGGTTGAGTTATTTGCACTCGTTGTTGCGAGGTGCCAAGAACCGCGCGACTCGCTTATGTGTGCGGCTCGTTTGTATGGGATGTTATCGTTAATTATTTAACCGCACCTTTTCTAACCTACTAAGTAATACCTTTATTACTAACTTAAACGTTTTAGTACTTAAGCTTAACAAAAAAATATATTTCAAATAATACATAACTAAATAAAATATTATCCGATTAAGCTTAAAAATGTTCAAAATATATTTTATAACGTCCCATACGGTTAAACGAGACATACGATTAAACAAGACACTTTTTGGCATTCCGCAGCAACAAATTCGAATAATTTAACAACAACATATCGCATTAATTAAAATCAATCGAATTCTTTTTCAATACCGTATTTACAACTTTTATACAAGTATACGCATTATGCCCAGGTTTACCGCACACGCCACATTTCCGTTCTTCACTTTTAACCTTTTTGCGACGATCTTTTTTAGCTGCTGTTGGCTGCATGTCTTTTATTACCCCTTTCGTTTTAGGCTAGAAAAGCTTGTCCCTTTTATATAGTAAGTATTTTTGTCTTTTTGAAAACGTTTGTTTTTAGTTTTATAACGTTTGCTTAAGATATAGTTCGTTTCGCGCAATTGGACAGCTTTTTCCCGAAAAAGAACATTTTCGTACAGAAGTAATAGGTAACTTTTAATGAAAAAAATAACCGATTTAGTTATTTTAATTAACGAGCTACCCGGTTAGGTTCCAATTTTCTTCTACAAATAACGTATTTGTCGCGTTATTTCCTTAATATTTTTAGGAGTTTTCGCAGGCGGGGAACGAATAGAACCGGCAGAGGTTAACGGGGAAACAGTCGGCGTAGGCATAATTAAAGGAACCTCCAATTCGAAAAAACGTTATTGGGATTAAATAGAACAAGAGCAGCTTTCGCAAATCCAGATTTGATGTTATCGGACGTTATGGCAGCTTGGAACGCGTCGTAAAAGCCGGCGAGAAAATCTTCTTTGGCAATATGGGTATGATAACGTCGTATTAGGTTTTCGATATACCGCAAATAAGCGCGTTTCAAAATAGAAAAATAAGATACATCAAAAAGTTAAAGCCGATACGAAAAATGCACGGGTATACAAAACGTAATAATATTGTTATTAACGCAGTACTTTTCGAATTTTATCGAATAATAGCTTTTATGCCGGTTAAAAATAAGGAAACTTTTCGAACTTTTCGTACTCGTTCGAATATGTTTGTCAATATACTAGATCCATTCGAAACCTAATTTATTTGTTGTTTAGTTATTATTACTTAATGCGATTTTTTAATCGGTTGCTGGTAATAAATTATTACGATCCCAGGACTTAAGATAATTCTTTCTCGTTATAATAACAAATAACAGTACAGCCCAACTTTGAGAATTAAGAGCCTGGATAATTATAACTTATTCTTTCTTTTTTTCTTACGTTTGTTTAGGTTTTTTACGTTTTTCGGTATTAGTAATTATTATGCCCGTTATTATAAAAAGCTCTATTAAAAATCCAGTTTCGTCGAAGTTGTAAATATTCTTTTCTGCGATGCCGTACTTTGCAATTGTAATCCGAACAAGTTCGAACTATTTGCGAAACGCTTCTGGATTTTCGCATAGGACCCGTTAATAATCGATCTTTCGATTTAAACGCGTTTAAAGTTTTTTTTTTTGCCGTTTAACAAAGTTCGACGCCCAGTTAATTCCAACGCGATTTGTAACGCGCTGGGCCAGCGGTATATTGGCTATATTTTCAACGTGCTAAAGCCGGACAAGAAACGTTCGCGTATTTAGGTTAAGGATTCGGTCGACAATCGATTTTTTTGGGTCAGCGTCAATTTCTGCTTAGGAGGAATAATATCGGTTCGAACGCGTTTACCGTAATATCGGGCCTTTAAGGTAAAATGGAGGACTTTATAGATAAAACCAAGCATTTTGTAACTAAGTTTCGGGTCTTTTTTTTTAGCCTGAATGTCTAGGTTCATTTTCGCTTCTTTTATAAGGCGCTCCATATTGTAGTTGTTGAAAAATGGGCGATTAAAGATAGAGAGTTGGAATAGCTAAAAAGAGTGTCCCGCTTAATCGTGTGTCCCGTTTAACTGTGTTGGACGTTAATTGTTTTTTTTCCCTTAATTTATAACGTATTAAAAATCGTTATTTTTTTCGATATTTTCTTTTCATATGCGAAATAAATAACTTTATAACCCTATTTATTCTTTTCTCTATATTTACTTTTTTGTCTATATTATTAATTTTGTTGTCGTTGTATTTTTTTAATTAATCCAAATCTTAATAATCCCGTCGCTAGCGACGTAATTTTAACTCTTTCAACCCTTATCAATTAAATCTTATATTTCTTTTATTACGTAATTAATCTAAATCTTAAATAATTAATTAATGTTTTAAAACCGGTTACTGTATACGTTCGTACTTTTTCGCCGTTTTCCGAATAAGATTATTTTCGTAATAAAGCTTTAATTTAATAACTTTTTTATTAATGGTAAAAAGGATCGTATCGTTATTATAATCGTGGTCGTTAAATGTATGCTCTTTAAATTATCGTAACCATAATTATAATCGTAATTATATTATAATGCTTTTAATCAAAACCTCGTCCTTTTCGTCCGACTTGTTAATCGGAGATCGAGGTATATCGGCAGCTAACAAGAGCTAGTATCCTCTTCTATAGCAGCTATATAAATTGGGACGGGGAAACTTAGCCTTGATCAGAGCATTTTTGAAGACGGTGTTACAATTGAGCTTTAGATTTAAGGGATATTGAAAATAACGCAAAACTGTATTTGTAGTATTGAACTCGACTATAAAATGATAATGAGTAATAATCGTAGGTGGTGATGTGTCGGGGTTGCGCCCGGCGAAAAGTGCTCCTAGAAATACATATGTGGGAATAACTAATTGATCAGCCAGGCCATGTACCCAGCCCGGCACCCTGCACCATTTCACTACGTAACTAATTGTTAATACCCTTGGTCTTTTCTTAATCCGGATTATTTTAATTAAAAGAATTTGTTAAAGCTCTATAAAAGGTCGGTAACGTTACCTTAACGTTTTCTGCTAACTATTATAAATTCGTCATAACCCAGTGGCCTAAAAAATTAGCCTTAATCTTTAAGTACTATATCGTTCCGTTTTCGATATTGTTCTTTTTAAAACAGCATAAATAAATCCGACCAATTAAGTATAATCGGCGCTACTGCTATATATAGCTAATTCGTCTAGAGAATTAGCAAAATTATTTCGGAAATTCCGTAACGTTAATCTTAAGCCATAATCTTCTGCCATTTCGCTATCTATTTATTAAACCTCTTAGCAGCTTTTAAGACCTGCTTTAATCTTTTCTCGTACTTGCGTTTAGTATTGATAAATAATCGTCCATCGTAAGCCTTTCTGAATTATTGCAATTTAACGTCTCAGCCCTTAAAGTCGTTATCTAGGCTTAAGCAAATTTGCTTAATCGATAAAAAAACTCTATCTAAAACCTATTATATAAGCTCCCTTATAGTTCTTTCAAAAGATTTTATATTTCCGGTCTAAATAATATAAGCCGTAAAATCTTAGTTATAAGCTTATTTGCTTTCGGTCGTTATTTCGAAAGTATTTCTTAGATTACTCGTATAATCGATTTCTTCGGTAATTCTTCTAGAAAATAAATATAAAGATAAGGTTATAATAGTTAAGGTGTTAGTTTGCGTTTGAGGACGAATTAGTCTCTTTAGATACAAGGTTATATCGGATGTTATAAGTTTGACAAATTATATAACGTTTTGATCAGGATTAATATAATCCCACAGATTATATTCTTGGGCTTAAATCTTAAATTCGTTCTTAAATTTATCCCAGCTTTTAAGACCGTTATAAATGACTGCGGACGTCGACGATACGGTCGTTATTCTGGCTAATAAGTATATAAATAATTGCTACTAATGTTCGGCCTATATCGTCTTAGCAACAGTTAATTAATTGATAATAACACGAATTAAGCGAACAAGACTTTTAATTGTTAGATATAGCGGATATTAGTTCTGTTGTATTAAGTTGGCTAATTGCGTGCACTCTAACCACGCGTACTAGTCTTTGAAGTAGTCTAGCCACGGAATATATATGTTCCGATCAGACGGAATCTTATCGTAGATGGGTGCTAGCGCACCCCCTGCTAGCTGACACGATAAGATTCCGTCTGATCGGAACATATATGTTCCGTAGCTAAACTACTTCAAAGATCAGTACGCGTTGCGAAAGTGCACGCAACTAGCCAATTAATACAACACATCTAATATCTCCTATATCTGACAATTAAGAATCTTATTCGTTCAATTCGGGTTATCTATGAATTGATCAGCTGTTGCTGAAACGATATAAGCTGCACATTAGTAGCAATTATCTATATACTTATTAGTTACAATAACGACCGTACCGACGACGTCCGTAATCATCTATACCGGTCTTAAGATTTGGGATAAATTCAAGGACGAATTTAAAATTAAAATTAAGGGATATAACTTATACAACTATATTAATTCTAATCAAAACGTTCCATAGTTTGTTAAACCTACAGCACTCGTTATTGCCTTTTACCTAAAAAGACGAGTTCGCCAAACGACGCAGGCAGCTAATACTTCCTCCGAAGGAACCTTACAAGTCGAAAAAATCGATTATACGAGCCATCCGATAAATACCTTCGAAATAACGACTAAAGGCAGATAAGCCTATAATCAAAACTCTACGACTTATACTTACCTGAACAGAAAATACAAAACCTTCCGAAAAAGTTTTATCGAATTTATAAAATAGATTTTTAACAGCGTTTCCTTATCGATTAAACAAATTTGCTTAAGCTTAGATAACAACCTTAAAAGCTAGTACGCCAAATTATAACAATTAAAAAAGGTTTACGACAGCCGATTGCTTATAAACATTAAACGCGAATACGAAAAACGATTAAAGCAGGCTCCGAAAGCCGTTAAGAAATTTAATAAATAAATAACGAAATAATAAGAAATTGAAGTTTAAGGTTAATATTACGAAATTTCCGAAATAATTATATTAATTATCTAAACGAATTAATTATATACAGCAGTAATACCGACTATAATTAATTAATCGAATTTATTTATGCTTTTTAAACGGGATAATATCGAAAAAAGAATAATTAACTAACGTCTTACACCATTAAACGGCTCGTTTCTTGGCACCTCGCAACAACAAATTCAAATTGCTCAATCACAACACATCAAGTCAACCCAAATCAATCGTATACTCCTTCGCTAACCGCGTCTATAGCTTCTAAATAAGTGCACGCGTTATATCAAAGCTTGTTGCGGACGCCATGTTGCCATTCCTTCCTCCTAACCTATATGCGACCGTTAATCTTCAGCAGCTGCCAGCAGCATTCTGTTACCACCACCTTTCTATAGGTCAAAAAAAACTTGTTTATCTTATATAACAAGTATCCCTCTTTCCAAGAAATGTTTATTTTAATCATTTAATTGCGTAGGTATCGAATTGTGCCAAATCAAGCCCGACACGCCCTGCCATACGCGCTGCTACGCCCCCGCCATAGGCCCTGCTACACGCCCCGCCACACACCGACGCGCCCTGCGAACGTCCCGCAACGCGAATTCCAATACGTCTTCCAACACGTCTCCCGACGTATATCTTCAACGTATGACAACCGGACAAAAAATGCTCGCGTATTTGGGTTAAGAACTCGGCTGAGAATCGTTTTTTTGTCGGTCGGCTTTAGTACTCGCGAAATGGGGGTAATATGAGCTTGGACGCGTTAGGGGATGGCCGGTCGCAAGCGGGTTAGAAAGAAGAAATGGCAATATGGCGTCTGTAACAAGCCTTGATATAATGCGTGCACTTATCTAGAAGTCGTAGACGCGGTCAGCGAAAGAGTATACGATTGATTTGGATTAACTTGATGTGTTGTGGTTGAGCAATTTGAATTTGTTGTTGCGAGGTGCCAAGAAACGAGCCGTTTAATGGTTTGAGCCGTCAGTATGAGACGTTGCTTAAAAGTTAAGGTTAATTTTTTACATTACTAGATTATAACGAATTTATAATAGTTAGCAAAAAACGTTAAAGTAACGTTCCCGACTTTCTATAAAGCCCTAACAAACCCTTTTAATTAGGACGATCCTAATCAGGAAAAAATCAAAGATATTTACAATTAATTACATAGCAAGACCTTTAGGAAAAGGCCGAAAAAAAGCAATCGTAGAAAATTCTAAACGGGCCGAATTAGTAATGGTAACAAGTGGAAGCGTTAAAAATTAAAAGTACAAGGAATTTGGTACAAAACGGGCCTAAACTCTGGGCATACATTACCCTAATGCTATTACGCGTTCCTTAATAAAGCTTTAGCAAAGTTTAAGCTTAATAAAAAAGTTTTAATATTGGTTTAAGACTGAATTATTTCCGATTAATCTTTAAAGGAAAAAATTAATCGTTTATCGAAAACTATAGAAAAATTACTTACTTAAAAGATAAATTAATTCCTAAAAGGAATAAAACGAATCTTAGCGTACTTTTTAATTTTTAATTAAGGTAACGTAACACACCATTAAACGGTCCAAACCAGTAAGCGGACCAATTTTGCACATATTCTAATTACTCATCTTTAATTGCCCATTTTTTAACACCAACAATATATGAACGACTTACTAAATAAGCGAGAATGAACCTAGCCATTCAGGCTAAGAAACGAAACCCGAAACTTAACTATGCGAAATTTAGTTTTATATATGAAGTTGTTCCAACGACCTTAAAGGCCCGATATCGCGGTAAATGCGCCCGAGCCGATATTATCTCTCCCTTGCAGAAATTAACGGCGACCGAAGAAAAATCGATTGTCGACCGAATTCTTAACCTAGATACGCAAGCGTTTCCTGTCCGGCTTTAGCATGTTAAAGATATGGCAAATCTATTGCTTGCCTAACGCGTTATAGAACGCGTTGGAGTTAACTGGGCGTCGAGATTTGTTAAACGGCAAAAAAAATTTAAACGCGTTTAAATCGGAAAATCGATTATTAACGGATCCTGTCCGAAAATCTAGAAGCATTTCGCAAATAGTTCGAATTTGTTCGGGCTATAATCGCGAAATATGGTATCGCAAAAAAGGATATTTACAATTTCGACGAAACTGAATTTTTAATAAGGCTTTTTATAGTAACGGGCATAGTAATTACCAATGCCGAAAAACGTAAAAAACTTAAATAAGCGCAATAAAAGAATAAAAAATGGGTTACAGTTATCCAGGCTGTTAATTTCCAAAGTTAGGCTGTACCGCCATTTGTTATTATAGCGGGAAAAAATTATCTTAAGTCCTAGTACCGCAATAACTTACCGCCAGCAGCCGATTGGAAAATCGCATTAAGTGATAATAACTAGACAACAAATAAATTGGGTTTCGAATAAATCCACATTTTAATAAGCATATTCGGACGCGTACGAAAGGTTTTAAACGTTTCCTTATCCTCGACGGCCATAAAAGCTACTATTCGATAAAATTCGAAAAATATTCCGCCAATAATAACATTATTACGCTTTATATACCCGTACATTTTTCGTATCGGTTTTAACCTTTTGATATATCTTATTTTTCTGTTTTGAAACGCGCTTATTCGCAATATATCGAAAACCTCATACGGCGCCATTATACCCATATTGCCAAAGAAGATTTTCTCGCCGGCTTTTACAACGCGTTCTAAACTGCCATAACGTCCGACAACATCAAATTTGGATTCGCGAAAGTTGGTTTTGTTCCATTCGATCCTAATAACGTTCTTTCCGAATTAAAGGTTCCTGCAGTTATGCTTACGCTAACCGTTTTCCCGCTAACTTCCGCCGGTTCTATTTTACCCCTCGCAAAAACTCCTAAAAATATCCGTAAAGTAACAAGATAAGAACGATACTTGCAAAGGAAGATCAGAAATTATTAAGATAACTCGCCGACAAGAATACATAAGTCGGTTAATTTTATAAACAAAGGTTACATGCTGCTGTTACATAAAGTTATTCTTCTGCGAGAAAAAAACGTCTAATTACGCAAAACGAATCATACCTTAAATAAACGTTGCAGGACTAAAAACAAACCTTTTTAAGAAAAAGGAATACTTATTATATAAGAGGGATAAGCTTTTCTGGCCCAAAAAGAAGGGGGTGGTGAAAATGTGCAACCAACAGCAGCTGGGGGGGGTCGTCGCAAAAGGGTTAAAACCAAGGAACGGAAGTGTGGCGTCTACGGCAAGCCCGGACATAATGCGCGTACTTGTGAAGAAGTTGTAGATATATCTAGCCAAAAAGAATCCGATTGATTTGAATCAATGCGATATGTTGTTGTTGAGTTATTTGAATTTGTTGTTGCGAAGTGCTAAGAAACGGTCCGCTTACTGGTTTGGACCGTTCAATGGTGTGGCACGTTAATGCAATAAACGTCGCGTTTTATCCTTTAAAAATTCGGATATTCTGGACTTAAGGTTTATTATATACATCTTTAATTTAATTAATAGGTTTCTAAATTATAAAATAACGATTTAAGGCGACGGTATATACGTAAGAAACAGTTTCGTCCCGATTAAAAGATATGGAAAAGTAAATATACTGCTTTAAAGCTTTAAAAGCCTTAAAGCGTTGCGTTTATATAACGTAACCTATTGTGAAAGTTTTGTATATAACCTAATATCTTCCCGGTAGCTCCGAAAAAAAAGATATTAATAGGATAACCGGGAAACTAACAACTTTATTCGAAATAGGTATAATCAAATAATTGTTACATTAATAAATAAGTTTAATTAATTCGTTATCGAAAATATTAATATAACAGCTACTTATATAACTTTTACAACTTATAAACGAAACGTTAACTTATATATAGCAAAACTTCCGCGAATCGGTAACGGTACGATATAGTACTTAAGATTAAGATATTTAAAGCCCGAAATAATCGCCTAATTATAGTCTTATACAAAGGGAATCCGCCTAAAAAGTTTTACAATAGTCGAATGCTAAATATGTAGCAAGGCGAAAACCAAAAAGTAAATACGCCGCGAGCCGAAAAAGAAATTTTTTCGATTAAAACAGAGAATCGCCATCGATTTTACAAATTTCGAAGAAAACTTTAAAGGATATAAATATATTATATATGCGACGGATAGGTACTTAGGCTTTATTTAAGATATTTACCTTAAAAGTCGAAAGCAAGATATATTAATTACAGCGTTCCGATATTTTTTAAAGTTTTTTTATAGATATTTGAATACGATAACGAAATATTGGAAAATTACCAGCTTCGAAATATGCTTTAATCGCCTCCTTTTAATATTAAATTTAAACCCCTAATACCGCATACCCAGGCTTAAAACAGAAATATAAAACGTTTAAAGAATATAATTAAGAAAAAAACGATTGCGATACGAAGTAACGTTAAGTTACCTTCGTTTTTAATCGTATATATCTTCAAAGCGGTAATATATCTATATAATCGTACCCTTAAATACGCATTTTTTGAGCAATATCCATACAAGGTTTATTATATATACCTAACGTATAAAGATAACGTGGCAGTATTTAATCGGAAGCTTTAATAGGTTTATCTGCAAGTATATAGCTATATGTCCTATGTTATAATAGCTACCGTTACAAAAAAAGAATGAAAACTCTAAAAGCCAAACCCTAAGACATAAACTAAGTTTTTCGTCGGTTACCGATTTACGAATATTTACGAAATTTAGAACTTATTAATTAATAAGATTATCGCTATTCGAAACGTATAGTTTAACGAAACGACTATCTTTTCGGATAATATTTAAATTTTGAAAAATGACCTTTTGTACGTTACAGAAAAAAAACTACGGAAGTTACTGCAGTAAGTAAAATTACTTAATTAAGGGCCAGATTACCTAAATATATAAACATAAAAAAAAATGAAAATCTAAACGGAATAATTTAGCTACCGGTTAGATGAAAAGGTAATTTTAAAGTAGCATAAACGTACGAAACGTCCGGAAAAAATAAACCTATTCGTATAAAGTTAATTACCTTTATACGACCGTTATATTCGAATTATTTCCGTTCCTTAGCTTATTATCTTTATTAACGTTTACTTTAATAATTATTACGATTAATACGTTAACGGAAATTATAAAGGTAACCTTAAGTTATTATTGTTTTGTTCAACTTAAAGTAACGGTAAAAAACGAAAATATTTTACGGGTTATAAACGTAAATTTCCTGTACGTTCCGCGTCGAAAAAATGGTTATCAGTACGATTATAAAGTATAAAAAACCGCGTTTAACGCAAAACGATTAACTAATTTTATTAATACGATCGGTAATAGGCCCGTAAATTACGGAAATTTAAGGAAGTTAATTACCCAAAATCCGCGTTACCTTAATCGGAAAAGCTTTAATACGAAAATATATAAAATCCTTAAATTGCGAAACCGGATATATAAACGTAGTTTACTGCTACCGCCGTAAAGTTATAAAAAGTTAAATATATACCCGTTAAAGGAATTATTTGGTAAAGCTGAAAAAACTTACCTATAAAGCTACAAAAAATGCAGTTTTAGAAGGTTATTAATTAATTTTTTACCTAAAAAAATTGGTTTTGAAATACATATAGATATATATTTATAAGTTCGACAAATATAGCTAATTGTAAAAATGCAAAATACGTTTCGTTATACGGAAAGATTAATAACTTAAGAACGCTTATAATAATATATACGTATCTATTCTAATTAGAAAATTGTTTAAAACCTTAATCGTTAGCGTAATTAAATTCGACTTAAAATTTAATCAGTATAACACGGTAACCGTTGTCGTTAACGTTAACCTATTTTATAAAATATATGTAAAAACATTTTTAAAATACCCGCATCGTAACAAAATTCTTTTAACTAAAAAGGTATTATATAAATTAAGAAAATTACTTTTATTATAACAAAAGGAATTTATTAAGATATTTACGAAGTTAAAACTTCGACCCGTTCCTTATAAATCCTGTTATTTTATTCAATAAAAAGTATTTATCTTTTTTTTTATAAACGATATCGTTACGGTGTACCGTAAAAAAAAAAAATTAAAACTTCGTCAATCAGGTAATTTAACAAATAAAAAAACGATATACCTTTATAAAGAACGAAAACTTATAATAATTCTTAAAGATCGAAATAATTAAAAACAAAGGTTAAAAACTTTTAACTTTTTTAATTTAACTTTATAAATAAATTAATTAACTTAATCTCAAAAAAAAATTAAATAACTTTTTAAATACGTTAATAACGAACGTCGAATTACTGCCGAATCCTATTATAGCTTATTTAAGATTTGTTAATAAATACTAAAAGAAAATCGGTTCCATCCTGTATGTAATAGTTAATACGCGATCTGATATGACTTTTGCAGTATTCCGATTTACCCGATTTAACTTTAATCTTAACGACGCGTATTATAAAGCTGCCGATCAGGTTATATTATTTTTGATCGGGATTAAAATATTAACGCTGTAATTCGGGGGTAAAAATTCGTTAAATATTTAAAGCGACGTTTTTTTTCGCGGATAATATAATCGATCGAAAAAAAATTTAAGTTTATATTATAAAGTTATTTAAAAAGAAATTTAACGGACAAATAAGTAAAATATAATAATTACTTTTATAATGAAAGCGGAATTATTATTTTTTACGTAAGTTGTTAAAAAAGCTTTATTTAATTTTCGACTATTTAAAAAACTAGAAGTTACCTTACATGCTAAACCGTTAAGTATATAATACGATAATTAATAAATTATTCGGTTTATTAACGTTAATGTCGCCTTATTATAAATAAAATTACGATATATAAATATATATAATTATTAATTAAGAAAAGCCGTAAAAAGATTAATTAAAATAAATTATACGCTTACGGGCGATATATTAGCCGACAAATTAATAAAGGCCTTATTACGAAAACTTTTTAGGCATTTTAAAAAGTAGCTAGGATTAATAGATATTACGGAAGCTTTCGATCGGCGGAGGAATACCTTACGAATAACGTCTCAGATAAGCTCTCCGGATAAACAAGCTCTCCGGATGGTTTTTGGCACTCCGCAACAACAAATTCGAATTAATCAACCACAACACATCAAATTAATTAAAATTAATCGGATTTTTCTTCGCTAAACGTATCTACAACTTCTACACAAGTACGCGCATTATACCCAGGCTTGCCGCAGACGCCACACTTCCGTTCCTTAGTTTTAACCTTCTTACAACAATTGCTTCCAGTAGCTATTAGCTGCATTTTTTCACCATCCCCTTTTTTTTGGGCCAAAAAAACTTATCCCTTTTATATAATAAATATTCCTCCTTTTTGAAAACGTTTATTTTTAATCTTGCAACGTTTATTTAAAATATGGTTTGTTTCGCGTAATTAAGTAACTTTTTCCCGAAAAAGAGCATTTTCGTATAGCATTAATAAGTAACTTTTAGTTAAAAAATTAAACGATTTAATTATTTTAATTAACGAATTACTCTGTTAGTTTCCAATTTTCTTCTGCAAATAACGTACTTACCGCGTTACTTTCTTAATATTTTTAGGGGTTTTCGTAAAGGGTAAAATAAAACCGGCGGAGGTTAACAGGAAGACGGTCGGCGTAGGCACAATTAAAGGAACTTCCAATTCGGAAAAAACGTTATTAAAATCGAATGGAACAAAACCAGCTTTCGCGAATCCAGATTTGATGTTATCGGACGTCATAACAGCTTGGAACGCGTCGTAAAAACCGGCGAGGAAATTTTCTTTGGCAATATAGATATAATGGCGTCGTATTAAGTTTTCGATATACCGCAAATAAGCGCGTTAAAAAATAAAAAAGCAAAATATATTAAAAGGTTAAAGCCGATACGAAAAATACGCAAGCATACAAAACGTAATAATGTTATTATTAACGCAGTACTTTTCGAATTTTATCGAATGGTAACTTTTATGGTCGTCGAGAATAAAGAAACGTTTCGAACCTTTCGTACGCGTCCGAATATGCTTGTTAAAATACTGGATCTATTCGAGATTTAATTTATTTATTGTTTAATTATTATTATTTAATGTAATTTTTTAATCGGCTATTGGCAGTAAATTATCGCGGTATTAAAACCCAAGATAATTTTTCCCCGCCATAATAACAAATAACGGTATAGCCCAACTTTGGGAATTAATAGCTTAAATAATTATATTTTTTTTTTTTATTCCCTTATTGCGTTTATTTAAGTTTTTTACGTTTTTCGGCATTAATAATTACCATACCCGTTACTATAAAAAGTCCTATCAAAAATTTAATCTCGTCGAAGTTGTAAATATTCTCCTTTACGATGCCGTACTTTGCGATTATAGCCCGAACAAGCTCGAACCACTTACGAAACGTTTCTGGATTTTCGGACAGGATCCGTTAATAATTAATTTTCCGATTTAAACGCGTTTAAAATTTGTATTGCCGTCTAACAAAGTTCGACGCCTACTTAATTCCAACGCGTCCTCTAATACGTTAGGCCAGCAGTATATTGGCCATATCTTTAACATACTAAAGCCGGACAGGAAATATTCGCGTATCTAAGTCGAAAATACGGTCGACAATGGATTTTTTTCGATCGGCGTCTATTTTCGCGTTTTAGGTATATAATCGCTGATAAAAAGTATACCAGTATATCGTTCATGCAAAATAAATTAAGGAACCTTATAAATAAAATTAAGTATCGCATAACTAAGTTTCGGGTCTCGTTTCTTAGCCTGAACGGCTAAGTTCATTCTTGCGTCTTTTGTAAGCCGCTCCATATTGTTGGTGTTAAGAAATAAACAATTGAAGTTGGGTAGCTAAAATGTGCCAAAAATCATCCGGAGAGCTTGTCCATCCGGAGAGCCTATCTGATACGTTAATTTTAAAGGAAGAATTGGCTAATTAAAAGGATTTAATCGCCGAAGGAGAGGTGGAATGGAACGCTGCGGTTCCAGGAAGTGATAAAGTGTAACGGTCAACGCCGTGACTACGTCGAGGTGTTGAGTGGGTATGTCAGCTAGCAGGGGGTGCGCTAGCACCCATATACGATAAGATTCCCTCTGATTTGAACATATATGTTCCGTAGCTAAACTACTTCAAAGATCAGTACGCGTTGCGAGAGTGCACGCAACTAGCCAATTAATACAACACATCTGATGTCCCCTATATCTGACATATCGTATATGGGTACTAGCGCACCCCCTGCTAGCTGACAGGTTGAGGGGGTGGAGTGCTGAGGGGTTTAACTCACACAGCAGTCTTTTCTAATCCCGTAGTGTTTGTCCTTTCCACTCCCCGCTCTAGCACATACGTAGACCTACCGCAGAATCTTGATAAATCCGTTCAAAGCTACATAGCGCTAATGCAGTACGCCCCGGTTCTACCCCTGATGGCATTCTTTTTATAGTTCAAAGAAGGCGGCCGTAACCTAATCTTGGGAAAACGTAAGATATGAGGAATCACGTGATATGGAGAATCTCCGCTGCTTAAACCTTTTGTAGCGGTAATAACGGAGCCAAGGTTTCATTGCCCACGCTTGAATTCGGTTAGGCAACTGATAGTATTTACGTCTGAAAAGAATATACACAGAAAAGTTATATCTGTTATAAACAGTGATGAGATGTCGGGACCTACATTTCCCTCCCTGACATTTCGAACACAGCCACCGCTTCGATTTCTCTAGCAGTCCTCCGTAAGGTTGGTCACGACGCATGATTCTCCATCAGGACCCGAGCCTACCTTCGTAGGCTCATCACCATTCGAGTTGCCCTCGTACATGTCGCAAGACTTTCCATCGTTCTGGCAGGTGTTCGAGATCTGGCAGGTATCCCCGTAGTTGGTGTTGATACCGCAGAGAACACCACCGTCCACGGCCATGGAGTCTTCAATGACGACGTTCCGCGGGCCACCGTTGTCATCGCAGTTGCCGCAGCTACGCACCACCTATGCGCCGGAATTAGTCTCAAGCTCCCTTTCGCTTTCTGTGCCACAGGGTTAGTCGTTCATGCAACTTACCTTTCCGTAGTCGTTGGCGTAGAAGTCGCTGATGACGACTGTCCCGCGGCCGTTGAACTGGAAGACCTTGTCGCTGGCATGGAAGGCGCCGCCGCCGTTGATGTACGAGGTCCCCGACTCCTGCTTGAAGGTTGCCGCGTCCTCGCACACGTCCGCCCACCACACGTTATTCAGGGTGCAGGTTCCCTTGCAGTGGACGCCCTCGGCCTGGGACGCGCCGATGATGACGTTGGAGAGGGTGGCGCCGTCTTCGAGGATGAACATGGCGTCGGCCTCACCCGTCTCACTCTGATCTTCGCAGACGGCCGCTGTCGGAAAACATGGTCAGCATTTCGTGGTCGAGCGAGGGGCATCATGGTAGCGGGGACCTACGCTCGCGCTCGTATCTCATCATGCCGCCGTCGTGCTCCCCGGAGACTGGGATGGCGGTAGGCTCCGAAGTCACGCCCGCGGAAGCCGGGAGAGCGGTGGTGGCGGCCGCAGCGGCTGCACTCACGAAAGCTAGGACGGTGGCGTGCTTCATTTTGGGGGATTTGGACAAAAATGTTTGTGAGAACTTAGAGGATGTTGACGAAATGCTTGGTTCGAAGTAATGGATTTAATCAGTTCTCTAGGACGGCGGTCTCGACTTGTAATTTATATTCCTGAGCAGTGCCATGCACCGTCACTCAAGCAATGAATCCAGCCGAAAGGGGGCGCCGTGAGTCCCCCACACGGTACTTCTTCGCCAGAGTCCCCATTCCCCCTATTGCAGGTAGGTCCATTTCAGCTTGCATGGATGATTTCCAGGGCCATCGCTTTCAAGGATGTTGAACCTGCCCGGCGGTATCATGGTTCGTGGAGAAATGGGCAGAGTCAGACGGGCTCCGGTCTGGTTCAGGAACTGATCGCCATTGAGGATACCAAAAGTGCTAATATATGTCTTTCAACGTCAGACACCGATAGATTATTCTCGAATTGAGTCCATGGCATCTTGATACCTCACATCCCTTGGGCTCGCCAGCCACTGACGCGTCTTCCCGTTAATTAAGGACGACGATGTCACAAGGGCCAATGCCTAGAATATTTCCGTCTATACCTAGGGACGTATGCCAATCATTACCGTGTTAGGAGCGATTGGCCCCCATGTGGCCGAGTTAAGCTCCAGAAAATAGTATGCTCCGCCCCAGATCCCTACACGATTCGTGGGAATTCCAACGCCTTGCGCCGCACCATTGCCGGCGGTGCCCCCTAGTTCAAACCGCTCGACAACCATTATATGAGCGTGCATCATGACTATCCCATCAACGTGATAACGCTTTATGCTTCCACAGATTTTCCGTCGGTAGCCAGAGATGCCACAAATGACGATCTGTAATGGGGGTGATTGATACGTCCTCTTTACCTACCGCTTGGCGTATATCTCTGCGCATGAGTAAAGTAGTCCACTCGCCTTTACATCATTGGTGAGGGTGAGTGCGAGATTGGTATCCAGCATGAATATGAATGTCTTGTAGATATCTCTTGTACTGCAAGCGTAAACTGTTCTCCACCGCTATCATTGCTCGGTTGATAAAACTATCACGAACAAGACCAAAGTCGCAACCTTCGTTATTATGCATGACACTTTTCACTTATTTCCTAAGGTACCAACCGAGATACAATCAGCATCGTCGAAGACGTCTTTCACCTTTT
This sequence comes from Monosporascus sp. mg162, assembly GCA_004155945.1. Taxonomy (NCBI): domain Eukaryota; kingdom Fungi; phylum Ascomycota; class Sordariomycetes; order Xylariales; genus Monosporascus; species Monosporascus sp. mg162. The sequence continues at coordinate 65,109 of QJNY01000176.1, forward strand.
GGAGTTACTAGCAGAAGGGGCGAACTGAGACAAGACTTGGAGGGGAGGATAATAAGAGCGCCATCAAATATTTGACGACATTGCTCGGCTACGAGAGGGCGGTGTGGATATGAAACTAGGAACAAACCTTTACCATATTTCATGGGAGCTCACGACAAGAACAACCACATATCATCGTTTATCATCGCATTATTGCCTACAACTCATCGATCCGAGGTTTCATAACCAACCTAAGCTCGATCTCTTAGTTGCTTCGAATTGGACGCGGCGATCATCTTCGGGGATAACGATTCTCAATGTTCCTCTACCACTAGACACCGAATCCTAGGTCTTCTCGAGCCAGCCCTAGTTCTCCAGGAATTGGGTCATATGTGTCATCAAGCAAGCTAGACATACATACTTCGTATGTGATATTCATACACGAGTAGTAAAGGGGCCGAGATCTTGAAGGCTTCGCCCCAGCTGAACCTGTGGTTTAACGAACATAATCGGAAATCAGACGCTGGGTTCATCTTCCTTCGCCGGCCCCAACCTGGGGGGGGACTTGGAGCCGTAGACTACCTCGCGCGGTGAGTTAATACTGGGCCTTAGATAGACTCTAATTTAGAACTGATCGTTGCCACGGATCCGCCTAAACACGCTGTATACAGCTTCAACAACTCTACGTTCTATGGGTGCCGTTGAAGTCACCTAATGGAACACGCTAAGTTCGATAATCATACGTCGGCTTCCGAAGTAATGAGCATCGTAGCCGCTATTCCCCTATTGCGCACTAATGCAGCTGCATGAACAGAAGGCTTTGCGATGTGGTGATGTCTATATAAGCAGGCTTCAGGTCCCAGGTTTTTAGGGTAGCTCTTCATCCAACTTGAATACACCCATTCTACGCCTACGCACCCCTTATCGCTATGTCACCGCCGTAGCCTGCAGAGGTTCAATCAGAGAGTCTGCCTGGGTGTTAGACGCCATAATACGTACGAACCCGGCAGGCAGTTCATCATAGAGGAGAGTCTCACTAGTCACGAACTCGTTGCTCCAATGACATCGAGTTGTCAAGCTCAGTCATCGTCCAGTTACGGTTGACCGGGGCCGTCTGCTGCCGAGCAACCTTCCCGTATTACGAGCAGTTCTAATAACCCTTAATCTACTCCGTGGAGTCCATATTATGTGTACTATGAAAATCGTTCTTCTAAATTGGATTCGCGGTTTCAGTCTAAGTTTTCTGGCTTCGTATTCCCATAAATGCACCTTCTATGTCTATAGCGTTAGGTGATGAGAAAGAGACAATACTTCTATCATTACTCACCCATTTTTTCTGCCCGTTGGCTCCACGGAATGAAAGGCGCCTCCCCTTAGCTGGCCTCATACACTTGGCTCCTGGAGATGCGGAATATGATATGGCGAGCCATCATACGTTTCAGAATCAAGCGGTAACCTGTATTGCTTCAAAGCATAGCTAGGTCCTGTTTATCGAGTACGGACGAGCGGATACGTTCAGAGGTCGAAGCAGTGCAATCCGCCCCCACCTCAAAATATATGGATGGAACCGGCGAAATCTCCATATGGATGACCGTTAGTAGACGGCTGTTGACGTCCAAAGGTACATCATTTTGCTAATATTTTATATGTTAAATTATACACCTCCCTACAGGTACGTATACTGGTCCGTACCTTAACCCGGTTCCTAATTTACTCCAGTAACTCCCTTAGCAGGTAAAATGCCTGGGGCGCATTACCAGCCACATATTTTGTATACAACGCCACAATCCATTTAATATTGGGGTTATGCGATCCACGATAGTTTCAAACAGATAGATATCCATTTTGGAAAATATCAAATGGGTGGATTGGGCTTGGCGGTTACGCAACGGATTGCGCAACCGGTGGACTTTGGTTGAGTTGCTTCGGACCCTGTATACGTTTATATATACGCAGAGGTGTGGTTTGCCTATTCACCTCTATTCATCCCCCAGTCCATTACCTGAAATCTATAGCATGGCATATGGCAACATATACGGTGACGTCTCCCAAGGAGACTTCTGGCTCCTGAAAGAAAGGGAACGCAGGTTGCGTGTGGTGGGAGACACGGGTATCTTGCCCCTTGAGCATTTCGGAATCTGCCTTCTGAAATCTTGGCGGTCTTCAGGATCCGCAGATTGAAGCACAAGGTACCACAGGTACTGAAATCGAGACAAGAGCATGTATTGACTTTTCAGGTCTGTCACTAGAAGTACCACCAGGTTCGAAATTGGGGTCACGGGAGCGCTTACGTGTTGTAGAGTAAGTCCCCAAATGCAAAGCACAACAGGTTACCAACCCTTGGAGTCCTCAGCAACTACCACTTAGGTATAGATCCTTAGTATGAACTATCGGGAACACAGTAGGAATGAGTGTGAGTACCGGACGATCTGCGCTGCCGCTCCCTCAGGCCCGTCTGACACGATGCGCACAAGAAGCTTAACCGGCCAGCTCTGGGAAACGTGACTACTGCTCGTTGTCTTATGATGTAGAGGCATTTACTAACTAGACGGGTAAGCCGCGGATCCAAACCCATACAACTGATTACATAGCGCATCATAAGCAGGACATGATCTAATTATACAAGTTTGAAGATCTGATTGCGCGAGTGATCATCCAGGTGACCTCTGGCCGTGGCCTGCGGGGGGGGGCCTGGCTGATCAAGTCGAGCCAGGATATCGCCACTCATTCGGGTTCCGAAGACATAATTACCACCTTCCTCTGTCCAACTAGCGTGACGGTGTCGTTGCAGCCAATCTCTTAGCGAAGCTTGTCTTGACAGCATCGGCGATATCCCAAAGGATGGGGTGCCACACCAGACAAGTTCCAAGTACATGGGACGCGTCCCGGCTTTTACGGAACAGAAACGGACCCTCGGGTAAGGAAACTCGAGCGCTGGTGCTGGTATACCCTCTAGGCTATCGGTACTTGCTTGGCCCAGCACGGTAGCATACAATATGATCGCGAAGGAAGGAAGATCACCCAACCGCGCGAACGAGGATACACCCCTAGCCCCCCGGTAATCCTAGGCCATCACCCACGAAGTCTATGCGCTAACATAGCCAGTTGATAACTACCGCTGATGACGAGTCGGCTACCCCGCCCACTCAGCGGCTTCAGCGAAGGGCACGGAGTATCGTGCACCTTATGAAGGATACAGAGTGACAGGGGCGAGAGGAGAACCGGCATACCGGAAAATTCCACGATGGTGAGCAAATTCATACACTTTAGTCAAAGCCGCATAGCACGCTGGTTAAGCGCGCGAGTATGTGCTCTGCCTGAGAGATGGATATGACCGAGGCCTAGACCTACCACATTTCCAGATACATGGTCAGCTTGCACACGCGCTGACGCTCGCTCAGTAGCCGGCTGCTGCTGATATTTACGTACAAATGTGTGTATGTGGCTTGCGTCGACGCCCTCAAATCTGCCCTTACCCTTGCCTTCTTCGTCATCAGCCATCCACTCGCGGCTCTGCAAATGAATGGTGATGATGAGGAGGGCGCTCACCAGCGACGCTAAGCTTTCAGCTCATGCATAAGCCGTGTAACCAGATCCCAGACCTCCGGGGCAGAGGCAGGAATCCCCGCAGCTTCGGGCTCGAGTCTCGACGATGTATCTACGACCACCGCGCTACTTCTCAGGATCAGCGACGGAAAATATGGAGAGAAAACGAACGGTAGGGCCTGGCTGATCCTGCGGGATTTCCTTCCCGATGTCATGGCCTGGTCCGGCTGCAACCGGGGCCGGTAATGTACGCGTGTGTGATCCCTGGGCGATAAGAAGCCTGACCCCAACCCATGCGGATACCCACGACGTGATCGCAAGACGAAAAGAATGACAACTCGACTACACTTCCTAGCACCTTTGATAGGAGAGAAGAAAGATGCCCCGGAATCAATGAATGTGGCGCCTGCCGTGCAATTGACACGGGCCGTCACGAGGTTGTACCCAGCTGCGGCTCTTTAGTCTGGGCAGCCTGTGCATCGCTGCCGGAGCACGTACCCGTCGTACATGATTCGGCATCATGCCTTAGATATGTAGGTGAAGAAAACCCCGCCCGACCGGGTTCGCTCCTGCGGAGTCCAAATGATCCTAGCCCTTGTTGTCCACACAAGGGTTACAAGACGCCGAACTCTTCCATGATGAATGCAGTTATGATGCTGGTACGGGTGAGATCAATTCCAAGTAGGGTCGGAAATGAATAAACTCATTCGACCCCGTTGAGTTGAACGGATGAGAGCGGAACTGCAATCACCCGCACCGGTTCATCTAACACAGACAATGCAGCAAGGCGACGGGAAAGCAGGCAGATAAGGTGGTAAGGCACGACGCGAATAAGCATCACGCACCCTTCATGCCGTAGAACAGAATCAGTGATCATCACCACCGCGACGTATCATAATAAGGTGGCAAGCAAGACTCGACGCGCGCATTGAAAAATGGGACCCCCTCCCCTTTACTACCCACCACTAATAACACCACCAGCCAACGCCTGACATCACAGACAACTACGGCGCACAGAACCCCGCTGCCACGATGACGCCGATGGCACACCCACGGCGCCCGGGACTGTCCAATGGGAGATTGGGAAGCATGGAAAACGAGAGGAGGCGTACCCGGCGACTTGGAATCGGGGACGAACAAATGCATAACTGGGTCCGATCAGGGAGGGGTCACAGCAGGAGACCATGATGCTACAGACATACATCGATACCACGCTCCCACTCACGCACAGTAAGTAGGGTATCAAGAAGTGTGGTCGGACAACAGAACGGGGCGGGATGGGGTTGCAGTCGGCCAAGCTCTAGCGCGATGCAGCCATGTAGATGGACGGCTAGGTCGGTACAGAACTAACGACTTGCTAAAGGAGCCAGAATGGATGTACATATGCATGAAAGCATCGAGAGAAGATCTTGTAGCGCGATTCATGCCCCATGCACGACGGTTCCGACGACCGACAACGAATTTCTCTCGAGTCCCACTCCCTTACTCAATCCAAAGACGTAATCGTGGGTGTCTCATAGCCTGCCCGTGGATAAACGAAACCAACCGGCCAAATCTTACCATCCACCATCGCAAGACTTAACTCTGCAAGGTTTCGGGGATGTGGGAAGGAATATCTAACGAAGCTTGCGGTATACAGACCTACACAGGCCCCCCCTATCTATCACCTATCTATCTACCTTCACCTTTGTGGGTTATATTGCTCGGCACTGTGCGTGTGAGTTGATGTTGATGTCGAAGGCGAGGGGCCGCCGCCGCCGCCATCGGCCAAGCAGCGGGAAGAGAAGTGGAGGGGCGAAGAGAGAGAGCTTGGCCGATCCCTGGAAAAGCCTTCAATACGTTGCATAGCGTGGGGCCCCGTGCTCGCCATGGAAGGTTGGCAAATGCTTGTTTCCCCCCCCTTGCCTGGCATATTTCGTACCCAGCCCAAAGAGAGATGTGGTTGATGGCATCGCATCAAATCGCATTGGTGAGGCTGGGAGTACATTTCCTCCCCCTATCCCCCCTAATGGCTCGTCTCGATGCGTACAATGCCTAGGTCCATAGGTACCCGTCGATATGTACGCGACACTGGGGCAAAGGTAATCACGGGAGAGATCCTGTCTCTACCTCCCTCGTGTCTTGCCGCCCCGTACCTACCTAGCCTATGCACAACCCGAGCCGACGCGACCGCTGACTTCCCGAGCCGGGCAAGTCACCAGCGACATGCGAGATATGCATATTGCATTACCCCGAGGAAGTGTCTTATATTGTCCGGATATACTCCGAGAGCCACAAGGGACCACCCACGGACTCAGAGTAATGCGCTGTACCCGCATAGACACCTACCTTCTACAGTACTTGCAGGCGGGCCACCGCTTGCAGCAAGCAAGGTACGGGCTGCAGCCAACAACGTACCTAACTTGTCAGAGTCTCGCAGATAGCCCCCCCAATCCCATCTGCCTATCGAATCCAGTTCAGACATGTGTAAGAAATTGCATGCATCATAACAGGAAAGCTCGCGCTGACTCGCTCGCTCAGTCGCTGGCATCTCCGCGGGCCGAACTTCCTTTCAGCTTCAGGAGACTAGTGATACCCCTGATGCTGTGCACACCTACATACGCGCCTCTCTCATTGGGCCCCCACGAGCGCGCCGGACCCTGACGGCCGGCGGGCGGCGCCAGCGCCCAGATGGTCACGGCGGGGCTTCGGGTTGCCGCTTTCAGGCCGAAGGCCGAGGGCGCCCCATAGCTAGCTTGCATGTGGCCGACGGATAACGAGTGGGCTGGCTTTCGTACAATACAGCGTACCTACCCACAGTAGTTCGCTAGCTGATGTCAGGGGTCCGGTCTCTAGCGGCTGTGGCGCCGGGAATAAGCGCGGAGTGCAATGAAGCGATATCCGCGGTATGTGCGTATTAGCTTCATGGACTCATTAAAGACTACACGTTGTTATTGCTGCTGCTGCTGCGGCTAGGCAGCGGCGTTGGAACCGGGAAGTTTCAGAAGCAGGGCTTGCACGCTCCTCCGTATTATATACCTAGACCATGGAGGTGGTGCGTATTCTGTATCTATTACACGTATGTATGTATGGCTAATTCCGCAGCAGTGCTACCAGATATCGTTCCCGTGTAACGAGTTTCTGCGCACAAGACCGTTTTTTATGTGTGTTTCAGATATTTCTGCTTCTGAATGTTACGTCGCTTTGCATACAATATATATTAGGGTCAACGTTAATGAGAGCCTCCAACCGCGCCGCACGATGCATAAATATGAATGTACGACCGTTGGACTTGTATAATACCTTCGGTTCATTTCGTATGTACATAAGTAAGGGGTTAAGTCACATCGGACCCACGATCCCCCCCCAGACCGGGGTCAGTCTATCGTTTTCTGTGGGGAAGCGAAGGGTACTTCGATAGTCCGGTAAGCAGAAGATGCACAGCTGATAATACTTACCCCATCGCCTCGGTGGGAAAGAAAAGAGTAAGACGTAACATACGAATCTGTAGGGCCCCAAAGGCTCCATGGGAGGTACCTAGGTAAGCCAGGTAGTAAGGCAAGCGGTCTTTTGGGTGGACAATGCAGCCAAGAAAGCAAGACTACTCGTGGTTGGCAGGCAACCTTTTCGCGTTGAACGGCGCGCCGCCCTCCGACAGTTAGGCGGTCAGATCGGGGGTTTGGCTGCATCATTCAGAGCCGCAAAGCTTGGTTTCTATCTCTACCGTAACCCCCCAGATCTATGGGGATACGACTCGAGGCCCCAGCCTTCTGGGCACCGTTTGGCTTTTGCTCGATCAAGTTTGATTTAACATCACAATCACCGCATGGCTGCCGGCCATCATATGTATTTAAGTAGGTAGTCGAAGTACATAGGCACGTTTTTTGGTGTTGCCGGAATGCAAATCTGCATTGTCTAACAGCCGTGGGGTGAATTCATTGGCCGAGTCTTGAAGTCGGTAATACGTATCTATCGAATCACCTTCTTTCCATTAGCTTAACTAGGCAATTCCCCCCTGGGCCGTCCATCCCTCGTCGGGGGGTCTGAGACCCTCTCGTGCAGCATCCGTGTAACTCGTCCTAATGAACTTGCACCGCCTACCACCATCCGTCGTAGTTCATCGTCAACTTCTTTTCCGCCCATAATGCCGGTGACACCGAGCAGATGGAAAGGCGGAGTTGCATTCGGACTTGCCGCATCATTACCGAACGCGGTCGCGTCGTTTTCCACGCGCGTTATCTAAGAAAAGTAGAAATTTGTCGGTATGTACGGTGTTCACACTTCTCTGCTGTATACGGTCCACATCGTAATATCTCCCTATGCCTGGAATCATGGGTAAAATGCGAAATGCCCCGAAACCACTGCTCGATCGATTCGGTGATCCTCCCTGTACCGCAAGTAAAACCATGCCGCGAAACGCCAGTGTATAAACAGGGTCCCTCCATGAAATGTGCGCTAGAAAAGGAAAGAAGAAAATTTTTATACGCCTCTTAAAGAAGCATCAGGTCCAGCCGTGCATAACATCTCAATAGCCAGGCTTGCCCGGCATGGGAGGTAAGCCGTGTCCCGTCGCCTGGGGTGGCAAGTGATTATGGCAGAAAATTTTGCTGCCGGTGGCAGCACGGGTGCAGTTCTTCTTGGATGCGTCGATGCATTTGGCGGGGTCCTCGTAGCTTTCCAGTTGGCAACATTCAACACCCTTCATCCATCTGTTTGAAATGACCTCTTTGATGGTGATCCGCTTTGCCGGATCAGGGTGCAGCATCTGAAGAACTAGACGCTTAAGGGATGCAGGCTTGACCGCATACTCGAAGGCTGGGACCTTGGGATATGCGTCCCGCAGCGATTCTGGGTCGTCAACCTTCTTAGCCTCGAGTTTCTTCCAACCGCTGACGAGCGAATCGTAGCTGGGCGACGACCCTTCTTCGGCCTTTTCCCAGAGACAGGCGTTGAAGGTGAGATAGATCAAGACGATCGCCGAACTCCAAACATCGAGGGGACGAGGATCGTATTCACCCTTCTTGCTGATGACTTCCGGTGCAATGTAGGGCAGGCTGCCGCAGATTCCGGGTTTGCAGAGGCGAACGTCACCCATCCCTATGCCGCACTGGCCGCCGGCCTCGCGCAGACCCGGGTGGATACCCGAGAAGACCTCGGAGACGCCAAAATCGGTGATCTTTAGCTTGCTGTCCTTGGTGATGAGTAAGTTCTCGAGCTTGATATCGCGGTGCGCAATACCATTAGAGTGGAGGTAGTTGATTCCTTGGCAAAGCTGCTTAAACAGGCAGAGTCGGTCCACTTCGCGTCCTTCTTCCTTGAGGTACTTCTTCGAGACCAGGCCGAAAAGGTCGCCCTCGGAGCAGTACTCCATTACATGGTTCCACCGGCCATGGTCGGTACATAACCGAAGAGTCTCGACGATATTTGGATGGTGAAGACTCTTCGCAATGCTGTACTCTGACTTGATCTTGTTCTCGTACTCCTCCTTCGTCTCATTTGAGCTCTTGTGACGGAACTCTTTGACAGCAACCAACTCCCCGGGAGACCCCTTCCGGATCATCAGCGTCACTTTCGAGGTCGCGCCTTTGCCCAAGTGCCTTCCGTGGCGGCCGAGAAGCTTGTGCTGGTACTCAAACTCCTTGAGCAACTCCGCGACGTCGACCGTGAAGTCATCGGGCAAGCTCAGGCTCAATCTCCTCGCCTTCATGCCGACCCCGGCTTCAGCAGGGGCTGCCCAAGGCTCGCGCGTAAGGCCCCTTAATCCGGAACGCTCATCAGCCTTCTGCTGTCGTTTCGCCCGTTCGAGACTCTTAGTTCTCTGCAGTTGCGGTTTACTTGTTCCGTGTGTTACAAAATTGACAGCTCTGCCCCGCAGCGACATCCCGGTATGCGCCCGATTCTTTTTGGAGCCATTGCTGAGGAAGTCGGCAGGAGATGGCATAGATACCCCATTATCTTTGCCATTCTTCTCTGCAAGAGAACCAGGCGACGGCGGCGTATTGGATCTTGTCGTCGTGGATGACCTCTGAAAGGAGAAGCGGCGGCGTGGAGGGGCACCATTGGGGACCGCCTTACTGATGAACGGAAAACTAATTTCGGATGCACCACCGCTGTAATTGGGCTCTTTAAAAGCCATGGTGACACTGACGGTGGGTGCAACGCTGACGTTGGAATTGGTGCGCTTGTAACTACTAAAGAACGACCTGAAACTCTTCAGACTAGAAGAAGAATATTGTCGCGACCTAGATGGTGCCAGCGGTGTCGCAGGAAGATCTGTCTCGTCGATGGTAGATTGGTCCGATTGCGATATGAGGGATTTATTGGTTTCTTGTCGAGTTATGTTGGGGACCAGCAATTGCGACGGCGTTGCAGTGGTCTCGCCAGCAGTAGCAGTAGTAGTACTGGTTGTAGCTGGAATAGCACCACTATGTGATGGTGGGGTTGCGCTAACTGGAGGGGCTTTTGCCGTCGCAGTTGGAGAAGCGACTGCAGGCGCGTGCACGACCACAGGCCTCGGTGTAACTGGCGTCGTAGGCGGGAAGGGATCAAGAGACAGCTGAGGCTTAACAAAGACTCCGGTTAAAGGGTCATCTTGAGGATCGTGGTTTCCAGAAATGACGCTGGCATTAGAAAGACAATCACGGTGGTGGTAGTGGCTAGGGACCTGTATGTCGTGATGCTCTAAGTGGTGGAAATCGCGCGATTGTCGCCCGCTCACCGGTGTAAGAGGTTCATTGGGGGATGATTCACTGGCGTTGGTCTCCTCGTCGCATTCTTCGGGTATCGAGGTAGATATGTTGGTAGCGTGATGGCGAAGTGAATGAAGGCTTGAGTTCTGAAAGGCGACGTTACAGTTGGTGTTGTTGTAGGGATTTGGGTCTAAGTTGTCTATGGGTTAATAGGTGTATGAATGAGCCAAGGTGAAGGAAGAATAATCGGAAGCCGAAGTAGACAATAGTGTGTTAGGTTAAGGTAAGTTACGTGAGGCGAGGCGAGGCGAGGCGAGGTTAGGTTGTGAGTGGTAAGTCATGGGACGGATATAGTATAGTAGATGGATGGTGGGTTGGGGAAGGTGGGAATGACGTCGGTTACAGACTGCAACGGAACGTCTTCTAGAAAAAGAGTGCAGGCCCGGAGTTGTGGTCCTTTTCTTCCCAACCCAACCAACCGTAACGCGAGTGATTGAATCTGGCGACTGACATGTAGAACTGGCATGGAATCAAAGAACCGAGAAGAAGCAGAGTTTAACGGTTCATAGGGACACTCTCAGTCAGGAATACAAAATATATGATATAATATGGTATAAAATTTACTGGGGTAAGCATGGGGACAAACAAGGAGTTTTGTAATAGACATGTATATGAATAATCGGGGTGGCCGAACGAATGAATGGAAACTGACCTGTACTTGTCTGGTGGGTTCTGGTGGGAGGCGATGACGCCCAAGGAAGATTAACGTCAACATCAGGAAGGCTGGCTCCGACCACCTTTGATGAATCCGTACTAGGCGCCCTCATGGTAATGGCTTGTGGCGCTGTTGTCATGGCTGTTACTTCTTTTGGTAGAGGCCCCAATGCCGTCCAGGGGTGTCTTTCGATGCTTGCAGCTGATGTGGTTATGGCTTGCGGCAAGCTCAAAGGGCCCTTTTCCCGGCTGCGGATTGGTTTACCTAATATCTACCTGTATGTAGGTAGGACTTTCCGGCTGATGGGGGGACGGGGGGGTTCTTGGACACTGAGGGCGTTTGCGACTTTGTGAACTTGGGAAGCTTGCGGTCTTTATTCGGTCGGTTGGATTAGATTCGCCTCGCCTTTCAGATTTGGTCCCCTTCCTAGCAATGTGGACAGCAAACGAACGACCAATGCAGTTGCAGCGACCTGACAATGTCGCAACGGCAGCGTTGTTGAATGGGGGTTATCAAGCACCTGCTGGAGTGGGTTTTGTGTTCGGCGTAATTTGGTAGCGCCGGAGGGGGATCGGATTGGTGGAGTTTGGCGCAGGGGGAAGTACCTATTAGCGCTGTTTTTTGGGGGACTGAGGTAGATCTGTTTGGTGGGTGATTCGACCACCAAATGCACCTCGCCTGGTGGTGGTTGTGTACGGGGTTTGACGTCGGGATATCGGAGGTTAGGTAACTGTTGGTGCGATGTATTTGTATCTTTCAGGGTACCGATTCCGCAAAAGGCACACCCAGCACAAACATACACTTATTACTCACTCCTCTTTCTGACCAAACAACCGGCCGAATAGTCACGGCTAGTAAGACTATTCGTAATAGACTAGCTAGCATGCAGGATTTGCTAGAGTGGACCAAATTCCGACGGCGCTCTTGGAGACAACCGAACAGCCGAGGATTCACTGATTTCTCCTGCTTCTCTGTGCTATTCGTTGCTTCCTTTTACGGCTGGGGGCTGTGAAAGCAGTAGCTGATATCGACAAGCCGGCTGAGTCAACCATTCCAACTGTGAAGAAGGGTGTATAAATTTCAGGGAAGGCAAGACTATGCGAGTGACGACGGAAGAATATATGAGCGTAAGAATTGAAGAAGAAATAGCGGAAGACTGCAAGTATATAGGAGAGGAGGGGTGGATAGCTTAAAGATAGGCAGGCGGGTGGGCTCTGCCTTTTGGCTCGTTGGTGGTGGATGGTTGTCGTCTTGGCAGTCTGCTTCTTCGAATGTTCGATGCAGCTCCTTATTGCTGGGCGCGTATGGCTCTTCTGGATATATGCAGTGTTGTGCAGCAAACTGGCCGCTGGGTGAGCCAAGATAGAAACCACTGAGTAATGTGAGATCTTATGCCAAGACAAGAGGAGAGATCGCAGGTGACCAGAGGCCGGGAACGAATCTGATATAAGGCGGCTCGGCAAAGGAGATTTGAGACGGGAATAATAACAGTATACTACTTACATATTAAATATATGTTATGATATTATACCGTTGCTCTGCTCCTGTCCTGGATAGGTGAGTCCTGGCGAGGAGGGGCTTCCGGATTTTGCAAGGCCCGGCCGTAGGGGGTGGTGCAGATGTGTCCCAGCCCGGGATATGGTTATTGGTAGGACACTCGACGTTTGTGACGGCGGTGGCCCATATGATGGAGTCAAGGAGGGTGGGATAGGAACTCGGAAAACCCTGGGAGGAGTGGACGTGGGTGGGCAACGTGGGTAAATATGAGGCGTCAGAAGGGGCGGCCCTGCGTATCTATTGTATCCCGAGTATTGTACGTAGTTGAATACTACGATATTACGATATAGAACTAACTCCAAAGGGACTACTAAAGCTCTAAATAGTACGGTATTTGCCAAATTACGAACCCCATGGACAGTTAATGATAATCACAATACAACAAGAATTACGAATACCTACCGGCGTTCTTAGTATTGGACCTAACGAGGTACGTGGAAGTGAGCAATAAAAAGGAATGTGAGACTCTGCAAGTGGTTGGCGATTCATGGTCCACATCCCCCAAAGTACTATGCGAGGTAGTATGTACTTTGGATGGACCAACGATGGGCAAAACGGGGGCATTTCAGATGTTATACCTGACGTTGTTGTCCCACAACATCACGCACATATATATTCGTTCAGACTATTTCAAGGCGGGAACCCCAGTTTCTCCCAAGCTTGGCGAAATGTTTTGCGTACAGTGCCTCCAGCCGTATATTGTATAAATGAAATTTAACGGGCGGTTCGAACTTCCATACGGGGACGGGACGGGATCCTCAATACCGACTCTTTATGCAGAGTTTTGCATCTTGAATTTTGCATGGACGACCGTATTCCGGCCGTATCAGAAAACGGGAGTCCTCTTAACTAACGTACTAGGTATGCAATTGCAAAGTTTACGCAGCGGTAGGCTGCTCAGCGGACGAGGTGGTTAGCGCTACGGGCGCGTTTCTTTTGACAGTGACGTGCTGCCCTATCCACGCTTCAACGCGCGGGCACCAGTGATGACAGAAGCTACGGCGGGGGCATATGTCAAGTGTGCTGTAAACGATGAACCCGTAACTACAGGTAGCTAAACGACGAAACGGGGATACGGTTCCACTCATACGGGACCCTGATAGACGCTGCATGCACTTGTTGGCGCCATGCTCCCCAACGAGTATCGTCGCCTCAGCAAGTGCAGATTGACAAGCGCTTACGGTTGATTTACGGACTGACTGATCGGGACGAGTGATGCACCTCACAGGATTAATGGCTAGGCCAGACAGCACGGTCACAGGACCGACCTACACAACGCAGTTGTCGCTTAACCGTCTTCTCTGCGATGTACGCCGTTAGTCCTTTATGGCAGCTATCGTACGCTTGGCTGTCACTGCGGGCATAAGTAGGCGCTGGTCTCCTTAAGAAAAGGAGATACGGCCCAATAGCAAGGCGGCAAAGGCGTGGTCCTTCAAGGCAGTTGATTCCCCGAGCCGAGCTTCCATTGGGCCGGTAAAAAAAAAGGTCGCCGCCCAGCTCTTGGTCGACTCTTGCTTTATTCCTATTACGACCTAGGGAAGCCCAGGCCAAGTAAAATAAAATGAGTGATTTTTGGGCTGTGGGGGATCTCCGGACAGCGAGCTCTTAGGCAATAGATTATAAATATCATGACCAGGAATGGTAATAGCATCTCGCCCACAGGCAACGGAATAAGGCGGCTCTCTGTCGTTGGTCGTCAACAAGGGATAGCGGATCGCCGTTTCGGGTCTGTGCTATGAGGCTGTTTAGTTTCGCTTCATAGCTTCTCCAAAATGCCGCGCATATGGGTGATCGTCGGCCCAAGAAATCCAAGAAATCTAAGACACGCTATGACTCGATTTTTAGTTAATACTGTACTAATACGAACAAAGATATTAGTCTCACGCTTGACGAGAACGGCACTTTTTGATCGTTACTGTGCGTAAACAGGATCCAATGCGCAGGTGGTTATGCTTATACGGTGAGTATGTGGTCTACTTGCACGACCTGCCCGTTACAAATATCAACATCACGTCAATATACATACATAATCGGTATAGACTTAGGGAGGTTCGTCATTCTGTTGATAGCCACTTAATGGAGATTGAGGGGCCTCCGTTCCGGTGGGGGAACCGTCCAGCAACGTGCTAAAACAAGCCACATTCTCTTTCGGTAGCCGAATTTGATGCCGAGAAACCACTAGCTAGTACGAGGGGCATATCGACATGAGGGCAAGGAACGTTATGATGTTATGTTCGATACGTGCATGTAGTCCGATTATTATGTCATTAGTCTCAAATCGGAGCCTGAGACAGCTTCAACCTCAGCAGCCGGTCATTACAACCCCATAGCTGCCTCGTCATGGGGACTGGTGTGGTTGTTGGGTTTCATCTGGATTGAGAAACCGGGGCAGCTTTCGTCGTGGGGGACTGCGTCATACCTAACGCTTGCGCTGCTGTGAGGGTGTGTGGGCTCCAATTATTCCAGGCCAGTCGCCGACAGTCTCACAAGCTCGAATTTCCCAGAGCGCGAGCCGGACGGCTGGGGGGGACGTCCATTTGCCCACTGCTCACTGCCCTTGATACCTCGAATACTCTGCGCACTTACGACATGGGATTAGATTTGAGATCTCATTGAGTATCACTCTCGCTAGCATGCGAGGGACTTGAGTTGAGAGAGTTGCGGCCCGTCTGACGCGTTGCTCCTCTCGCCGGGTTGGACGAACTGCCACCGCTCTATATATATTTCATCTGCGCTTCCGGCTTGGCCATTGAATCAGCCGGCTTGGGAGATGGGTTGCGACTCTCTAAGCATTGGCCGCCGCCTGTCTGTACGACGTTGCGGTGCAGTGTATTGGCCGACTATGTTTCGACGGAACACCCACCCCCTTGGTTTTCGCGCCGAAGCAACGACAATTGACGCGCGTCTGTGCGAATCCGTGACGCGTGTCTTAGCCGTCAAAGTGCGCATATTGCCTACTTACACAATTTTCTCAGTCTATAAACGAACCAACTGTAGTCCTTGAAATTGGCATCGTGACTACTACTACGTACGCACACTATGATGAATACGATGACACCGCAACCTACGAAGTAGACGTTCGCCTATCGCCAAAGTCACCGTGTGACGAAGCATCGCCAAGACCAGGTTCGCGCTTCGCCGTACGCCCAGACAGGGTACCACGAAGCCTTGAACACACCACGGATCTACATCAACTACCGGCACTGCTGGGTAAGCAAACTAACCACAATTCGAAACAGATCATCATGAACCATGGCTGTGGTATGTTGTGGTGTCTATATTGTCTTGGCAAAATCTTCGATATGCAGGGTCGACAAGCCTCCGAAAAGTCAGCATCTGCAATTCTCATCGACAGCACTCTTCTCGTCGGCGGTATCGGTTTCAACTGCTAACATAGTGTCACTGCTGGCGCAGCTTCTGCTTTGCATCAGCCTTCAACAATTCGTATACTCCAGCGCCTTCGTGATAGGACAAGCATAGGCCTATCTAGGCTGCTCGCTCGACCGGAGTGGTCAACCACGCATCATTGTCGTCGACAGCCAGGCATTGGTGTATACTTCATATGGCATCCAAAGTATATACGAAGACTTCGCACATTCGCAACGTAGCAGAGCGAGACTATGCACCATTTAACGTTGCACGGGTCGTACAAATGGAAGCGTAGCATTGAGGTGATCTGCGCTGCGAAGCTCATGTTTGCTTTTTACTTATTGATCGTCTAGAAGCATCTGATGCGGTATTTGAATTTCTCTCGCCTTGGCAGGTATCTAGATCGTTTCTCTCATCCTTGCTCCCTTCATTTCCCGCACAGGGCGACAGATTTCCTTCGCCTCACCCAGGGGCTTGGCAGGCTTTCGCAACTCTACTCAGAGCAAAGGCTTAGTCAGTATGGAGACGTTGATGCTCTTTTCTTACCTCATCCCCCCACGACGAGGAACGAGGCCGGCCTGGTCGAAACGGGCAACCCGCGAATCTGATCCCAAGGACCCAAATTAGATGTCCACGCTACACAATCTGCATGATGTGTCCCCCACGCTTGGGGGAATGGAGACCCCCCATTGTAACTAAGCCTTGTCATCATCGTGTCGTGGAGATCCCTTACTCATCGCGTGACCTCGAAAGCTGCAGTTACTCCTGCATTAGCTGGAGAGGCATAGGGGAGAAGACAACATCTGAGTGAAGTGCACCGATCCGTCTTGGCTCCCGAGATGAAATGTCCTAAAGGCCCGTACGGCGTCATAGCCAAGCAAAATAAACAACCAAGCCAAAAGGAGGACGGCAGTGAATTCGTGAGATGCGAACTGGCAAGGCAATCAAACTCTTGCGGCTCTTGGCTGAACACAGGATCGGCAAGTGTCAGTCAACGACATTAGCCTTGAGGTCTGGGCCACACAATTCACGCGACGCCTACTGTCTTCATTCCCAATTGTTCCAAATTGCAATTCGGAGCGAGGGCATCTGCTACTTGAGCGATCTGGTGTCTGCAATAATAGGAAGATGCTTTCTGCCCTAGGATGGTCCGTTACAGGAATGAGGAGTCAACGGCCCCTTCCTGGAACAGCCACCGTCGGTGAAACGTCCCGATTTACGGTTGGTACTGGATACATCCTCTGATACTTGAATATTCATGGTGATGTTACGGCTGGCTCAGACGGAATCCCAATTTCCCCTTCCGAGATAGGAATCAAGTGGCGGTGAATAAGCTTTTTGGATGATCCCCTCAACAATGCGGGCCTTTACAGCCGCAACGAACTCTAGGCCATTTGGGTTGGGGGCTTCCAGCACGCATACTTGGTTCCCGGCATGATAGCTAACGAGAGCCTCTGCTGTCGGAAGAAACGCCCTCAGCGACTTCGTTGGGTTGTGGCTCCAGGATTGGAGCGCTAGCTTGCACCATCCAGCGCGACGGCTGTGAGGGCCCTTGTCTTTCTCCAGGGTTCCCCCAGCACCAATTCCATACCTTTTCGACTGTCGAGTACTAATAACCTAGCTTCCCTCTCTCCATATCATCCCCAGCAGGAAATTTCGATTCGGATCGTAGAGAAGGCTGCTTACAGGTTGCGAGAGCCCTGGATTAGTTGGAGCTCTGTCTGACCTTTGAGTTCTGGGTCTACCTCCGAAACTACGGCCAAGACGGATGTCGAACGGTAATTACCGGGCTATCGACCCAAGGTCCAATCGCCTACGAGGAGAATTGGGAGATGCGCCAAGTCAGATTTTCAGCTAAAACTTGAAAAGCAGAATCGTTTCAGACGAGCATTTCACAACGTCACATAGCTGCCGTACCACGTACCCGAAAGCTGCCGGTCTGGACGTCGTTGTTCCATCTTCCAAAGGGCGAAGAGGAATTCCTTACAAAATGTGACGGGTCGACTTTTCTAGGTCTCTCCTCCCCGGCAGAAACGGGGTCGTTCGCGAGGTGAATGTTTCGCATGCTTCTGTGCATCCTCTACAATAGGCGCGGTAATGTTTGGCTCGTTAATGCCGTACAAAAACGGACGTGACTTAGGAGCTTGGAGCCTGACAGCTTCGGGGTAGGTTGGCAATCTTGGGGATGAGTTCGGCTGGGCCTGCTCCGTTCACCGTTTGCTGTTCTCTCGTCTCGCCAAGATTCAATTGCCGTCGCTGCCAAGTGCCCGATGACTCGCAGATCGATCTCCCAAAAAGCTTCGTGTGTCGGGCCGACGGCCACTTGGCACTCTCGGCTTAAGACGCAGGGTCAATAAAGCGTCTCTTGGCGACTTCGAACACACACAAGAGACACACACCCCTCCTCTGTCTTTAACAAGCACGGAACAGCCGAACGTAGATGGGGTTCCCTTCAACGGGCATATCCCCAAAGTAGCTAATTCTGGGTGAATCCCGTAATATGCGATGCTTACACGCAAACACCTTCCCGCCGAGCAGGAGTCCGTTAGGCCAGGGGGAGGAGAGAAGTACGACTTATGCCAAGGTGAGGAGAAGGCGCTTCCCGGGCAGACTGTAGCGTGTAAGTCATTACGCTTCGGGGCCCGTAATACGGCGAGATTATTTGAGCAGGGGGGTGCCACGCTACTACTTGGTTCCCGGCAAACTTTTGTCTTTGCATCGCCAAGAGCCCCGTGGCCACACGCTGTAACGTCTCTGGCGAGCTCCGAGCCAGCCAGGGAAGAGAGCGACATCCGTCCTTTTCTTTCTTTTGGTGCCCGAAGGGCAGTGACTTGTCATCAAGACCCGGCGATCCGATTGCCCAGACCCGGGGCCACAGAGACATCACGAGAGGGTACGCTTTGCGAGAGTCGTTCTATTTCCAAGCGCTCGTTCGAAACATATCCGAAATTATCGTGACAGTTGAGTTAGGGGGACGAGGCTACTCGGTCCAGATGACCCAATATACTGCACACCAATATCAAACGGTGTCGACCGCTCCTCTGTGTAACCAGCGGTCGGACGCGGGGCCCCGCGCCCGCCGAAAGAGTGGGAACTGCAATCACCCCCCTACCCAACGCGCTGCCGCGTCTGTTGCTGCTGGCTTACGACCGCAGCCCTCCCCAACTCAGAACCATCGCCGCTGATGTCTTCCGCACATGTGCTGTCGAAGGCGACAAGGCGATCTTAAACCAACGACTGAGCGCCGCGCCCTCCTCCCTGACGCAACCTCGAGGAGCTAAGCTGTGATGTCACTCGGTCGCTCGGATATCTCTTTCTCGGCCGCGTCGGTGACTCTATGGTGACTGACTTGTGGCTGGTATCGACAATTGTGCCGAATAATTCGTGATGGTCCCCGTCCTTCCGCGAAAATATCCGAGGCTTATTATACCGCCGTAGGTTGATTGTTGTGTTAATTACACCAGCTCCCATATATTGTTTGCGGCAGTGATGTTGATCACACGTGAGAAACCGCCCTTGAACGAGATGGAAACACCACACAGCCCTCCGGTCTCTTACACACAAGCGAGGTCCTTCCCATCGCTATTAACCATTCTTCGCCGGACCAGTTAGGGTTAATAACGGGAAACTTAGACCCTAGGACCCATGAAACACCAGCCGTGGCAAGGAGATCAACTTGGGTAGGTTAAGTGCTTTCCTTTCCGAGTCGGTTAGCCAGTCCGTTGAGCCTTTCTTCCGAGAACACATTGAATTACAGAACTATGCAAATCGTAGGACATCTGACGAGCCCTCGGAATGTCAGAGGAATTAACATACAGAGGCGATACACCGGCAGCTCGTCGCTCCGTGACCATAGCGGGCTTCTCATTCGTTTCCGGCCAGGCAGGAGGAACATGGTGTATTTTCCAAGTCGCATACCCTGACAGCACACTTCTCAGTAGCGAGATTATGAGACCCTAACGTCACACACTGAAGCATCCGCAACTGAAGAAGTAATTATTATCAGGCTAACCTGTAAAAGTTCCTAGCTAAATAAAGAAGGTAATGATGTCTCCTTAAATCACATGGATATACATCAGTAGCTGTGAGCATGCAATTGGCAAGTTACTCATATCAGCATGTCTCCGCTGATTTGATTGGTCAGATGAGAGCCAAGCCGGTGATTGAACCAATCAAATCATTAGAAAATACTGATGTTAGTAACATGTCACTTGCCCCGACTGTGAGAAAGCGATACCGAAGGAGGGCTCTAACTGATCCCGGCTAGAGGTTGATCTATTTGAGCCAAGACCTAATTATTGTTCAGCTGCTAAGCCCTATTTTTAGCAGAGATGCTGTGCAATTTTGCTCGGGTATGCCTCTTCCTTCGCTCTCTGCCAAGCGGTGCCGGCTCCTCAACGGCGGCTTAGAACAGTTGCATGACTAAGTCGGACCCCCCCCTCACGCTCCACCCCCCCAACGCGCCACCCCACATCCGCGACGCGTTCCGATCCACTTACTGATTTCTTTCTCTATAAAAGCCCTCTCAACAACGCTTTAGAAAATTGAAAAAATTATCTTCTTCTTTACCAGAATCTGCTTTTTCGAACGATATGCACCTCTCTGCTTAATTTCGCGCGGCGCAAGCAATAGATGAGGTGGGACGCGGAAGATCCTTGCGTTCTGCGTCCAAAGGCTACCAGGTCGACAGAAGATATATTACACGCCGTATCGAAGATGTACCTACACGGGAAGAGGTTAATGAAGCTCAGCAGAAGCTATCTCGAATCCAGGAGGACGGATTAGCCTATTGGGTTGTTGTGCAAGGCCAATTGGGTTATGTACCGCCGTATTCCCGATTTCGCCTATACGCCTAACGGCTCCTGATTAACAACGGTAGCCCTAAACGCCTAGGAAAAGGATGGGTAGCCCGTTTTCTGCGACGTCATCCTGATATCAGGACTTTTAAGGGCACGGCGATTAATTATAAGCGCCTAAACGGGGTTTTACCGACTTTTACGAACGTATTGTTCGACCGCTTCGAACTGCCAGTTATTAAAGCTATCAAGTGGCGCAATAGATATAACGCCGACGAGATTGGGATGATGGAAGGCATGGGGGAGAACGTTTTAGTTCTCGGCGAAGCCTTTAAGAAGTTCGTGCTCTTAAAGGACGCCTTTAAACGGCAGTGGATCACTATAATCGCCTGTGTCAGCGCTGACGGGCGAGCCTTCTTACCACTTATTATCTTTAGCGGCGGCGACGTACAACAACAATGGTTTCCTGACTCCGACGATGAAGCATACGAAGGCTGGTACTTTACGACCTTTGAGAACGGTTGGACTAATACCGAAATTGGCCTAAAGTGGCTACGCGAAATCTTTATCCCTTATACCAAGCCGGCGAACCCTAGGGAATGGAGGCTTTTAGTTATCGACGGCCATAACAGCCACACCACCGAAGCCTTTATGTGGATGTGCCTTCAGAACAAAATCTACATCGTCTTTTTGCCTACCCACGTTTCGCACGTCTTTTAACCTTTTGATGTAGGTGTTTTTTTTACCTTGAAGCGGAGGTTCCGTTACTGGTTTCGGGAGCGCTGTTTCGGACGGGCTTCCGAAGCTACAGATAAGACGGACTTCCTTTGGGCGCTTTCGTAAGCGTGGGAGGAAGTTATGATGGTTTCAAAATACATCATAAAGGGCTGGGTAGCTACAGGTTTGCGACTTATCAACAGAGCGAAAGCGTTGAACAATAGGTACGTCAGGGCTAGGGGTTAAATAGCGGAAGTACCCAAGCCCAGATCGATTTTTACCTTTTTACGCCTCGATTTTTATGCGCAGATGGATGGTTTAGGTGTTAAGACGCTTAAATCATCTAGGGATGTATATATTATTGAAAAATCCCTGGTAGAAATCGATCCAGTTTTCGGAAGCCTTACCGTACGGATCTTGTTCCGCAAGATCGGGAAGGCTTTTGACGAAAAGAACAGCAAATTAAGCGTTACCGAAGTCCATAATAGCCAATTGATTGCTGCCATCGATAAATCGAAGCCCAAAAAGCGTAGGAAGGTGCAGCCCGAGCTAAATGAAGAGTTCGTGAGGATGATATCGGTTAAGAAGGTGAAGGTAGGGTTGGAAGCCGTTCCGAAGGGACGTTCCACCGTAACTCGGCGAAATCAGCAGCAGGATGAGTCCTCCGAAGGTGAAGAAGATAGTGACGATGATCCGGATTGCATCATTGTGCGCTCTATTTAGTATGGAGTCAATTGAATAAGTGGTTGTTGAGATATTCTTATTTGCGCTGAAGGGTTGTGT
Source organism: Monosporascus sp. mg162 (assembly GCA_004155945.1). Taxonomy (NCBI): domain Eukaryota; kingdom Fungi; phylum Ascomycota; class Sordariomycetes; order Xylariales; genus Monosporascus; species Monosporascus sp. mg162. The sequence continues at coordinate 87,239 of QJNY01000176.1, forward strand.
TGTTGATGGCTTCAAAAGTGGGTGGCGCGTTGGGGGGGTGGAGCGTGAGGGGGGGGTCCGACTTACGCCGATGCTACCAAATGCTAGAGTGAATTCCCACATCAGTTTCGTTTCTCAGCCCCCGGACGGCCCAAAGACATGAGACGGTGCTAAAGGGGAATGCTCCAAGATTAAGTAAGCACCGAAAAAGTACATGAGTGATAAACGACTGAGACACAACGATCGAGAGAGAGATCACAATGGTTTGACACGATCTGCAGTTGGATGAATGCATATTGGTGGCGGGAGACGACGGCTGCTGTCTCTGCACCTGCATCCAACTGCCTTCTGGCTAAGGGTTATGGGAGACTCTGTTCAGCGTTCATGTTTGGCCTAAAGGACCTGGTTGATCCGGCTGAGACTGTATAGGGGGTTTATCCGGTGCATGAGGGACGTTGTCTCCACCGGAGGGAGGGACCGGGATCCCCGTGTCTCAGGAGAAAGTACGCATTCGCTCCTTGTATCGCTTGTCAGGCCCTCACTGGAGTCCGTTGCGCAAGTGTCAGGGTATCCTCTTGGTTCGACGCTGGCCGATCTAGAGCGCCCTGTATACTGTTTTGAATAACTTTCTCGCACTTCGCGGCCCACCAAGGCTACGAACAATCTGATGTGTACGACCGTGTCCTTGTCGTATATCTGGATTAGGGTGAGAGCGGAATGCGTTGTAATGAAGTCCCAGGCCTCACAGCAGTGCGTAGGGCTCGTCCACTTCCGCGATCCTGGTCACCGTGGCCGCTGACCAAAACCCTGCACCAGGACTCTATAGTCCGTAAGGCTCCGCGCGTCGCCCAGATATTAACCGCGGGTTGCGTCTGGAAAGGAATCTAAAACTGAGAGACCTGTGTACTGGCGGTCTAGAACCCAGCCCGAGAGATGCACTGGAAGATTGGAAAGCATCAAACAGCAGAATGGGGCGGGGGAGTCGCGTAATCTAAATGACGAAAATACAGGTACCGTAAAAATATAACTGTACTACTGAAGTAAAGCCTATTGGACTGGATGAAAGAGCAGTAACTAACACTGCCGGCACTTTCCCCCTAAGTACTCCACGCCTCTAATTACCCTGTGCTTTCCAAAGGATCTCCATAGCAGCTTATGGCCATCTTCGGTCGACTACGACCCTACTGGAATGGGGGTAGAAAATAGATGTAGGAAATAGGGGTAAGAAGTAGGGGTAAAACGACACATACCACCTGTATGTATGTATCGTGCGTGGTCTCCAAGCCCTCAATTAATATGGAATACATCCGGTATTCAACCTATCTTCCTCGGATCTTCGCTCGCTACTCTAGTGATCCTGGGGGGTGCCGAGGTAGACATTAGGATATGATGTCCCTCAGTGAATGTTCCCTACTTCAGTATGCGGCGTCCTCGAGAGATAGCATAGTATAGAGTCTGCATTACCCATCCACCTACGCTATAATTTCCACATACGGGTACTTATGGACCGCTGTTGCTTACTCGTAGATTAAATGAGATTACTTACGGATTAATTACTTGGATGTAGTTAAAGTATTATGTAAGGGCTTACTTATAAGTATTTATCGAAACCTCAAGTATATATTATACAGATATAATATAGATTGTTTTAAAACCAAATACTAATATAGGTTTTATTAAGTAAAGGATTATATAAATAGTTATACAAGTTAAATTATGTTAATTATTATTTTTATAAAAAATAGCCGCCTTTGTATTGCAGAAGTAAGTAGCGTATAAATTTTAGTTTATATTACTGTCGATTTGAATTGGAGTGTCGCGCCCTACAAGTTGGCTTGGCAACACACACTTTTTTTGCGACGCATTCGTTCAATGCTTTTTAAGGTATGTATTGATACTTGTATGCGCATAATAGTTATACATTCATGTTATATATCAAAACGATCCTTTTGATGAGAGCTATAGTGTCGATTTTGCTGTATATTTATAACCCTTATGCGCGTTCAGTTATTGATAAAAAGGTTAAAAAATGAGTAAAAATAAGAGTCGAAGTGGCAAAAGGCTGGCAAGAGCTGGCGACAGGCTGGAACAGCTGCAACGGGCTGCAAAATTGTTGCCAAGCATGCCAAGACGACTTCGAAGTCGTAGCAAATTTTGCGTCACAATAACTGTCAACAAACTGTCGAGCATATCAAGCTTTTAAGCAGTATATCTTAATGCGTATAAGGGTTACCAAACTTCAATTAGGATAACGATATAGCTCTCGTCGAGGGAAACACTTTGATACCACATGTGGCTATATACCTGCTATATTAACGTTTATATTAAACTAATAAACAAATTATATCAAAGAACAGATCTATATTTTAAGGTATATCAAAACGAATTTAATAGCGATGAAACTGTATATGGCATCAAAATGTTGCCCTCGACGAGGGCTATATTATCATCTTAATTTCAAGTCGGTAACCCTTATACGCATTGAGATATACTGCTTAAAAGCTTGATATACTCGACAGTTTGTTGACAGTTGTTGTGATGCAAAATTTGCTACGACTTCGAAGTCGTCTTGGCATGCTTGACAACAATTTTGCAGCAATTACCATTCTTATTCTTTCAAAAGGTTTTTATCAATAACTTTATGCGCTTCATAGATATGGATATGTATTATATATCAAAATGACGCTCTCGTCGAGCTTTACATGTTTAATTTACCTGCATTTCCGTATCTGTCCCTCGCGTTAAGATATTGATCCATACGTTAACAAAGGTATTGAGCAAATGCGTCACAAAAAAGGTGTGTGTTGCCAAGCCAACTTGTGGGGGCGCGACACTCCAATTCAAATCTACAGTAACGCTTATAAACGTAAAAAAAGCCTGCTGAAAATTGGGACGGCAAATGAATTTATAGAAAGGATTTGATTACAAGATGAAGGATAAAATAAAAATTATAGCTTTAAGAAGTGATAAAGTATAACATTAACGCCGTAAATGCTTTAAAGCGTTAAAGGATATATCAGCTAGCTGCAGATACGTGTCGCATTGTATATACGGAAAGGTTACACCCTGATCGGCTTATATATGTTCTGTAGCTAAGGTATTTAGAGTTATATGCGTAGAACAGTACTTGTAATCAGCTTAATATAATAACGTAACTGATGCCCCCTATATCTAGCAGATATAGCAAGGAACTTAAATAACTGGAAGACGAATACAATATTACGTTTATGTAACGGCTATGGGCTTAACCAATTATTAAACCTAGTCGTACGGTTTATGTTAGCAGTGGTATCGTAGGAATTTAAGTAATGATAGTTACGTTTGGTAATGGCAGATGTAAATTTGGGTAACCAAGTTGTATTGCAAGTTGAAGTTATTTAAACTGTGGAAATGATAACTGTATATATCTTTAGCTATGTTAGATAGATTAAGATAGATTGAGATATTTATTCAAATCCATCATCATAGATTAAGATGGATTAAGATATCCATTTAAATTTACCATTATGGATTGAGATGGATTGAGATATCCATTTAAATCTATGTTACGTAATCTTTTACGAGAGTGGGGCGACCGTTTCTGGAGGCCAAAATCCGTCAGGTCGTAACACGATCTTCCCCTTTTTCAGATCTTTGCGCTTAAAGATTACTTTCTTGGTAAGCTTTTCCCATTATGTCTGGTCGCTTAGCTAACCGTAAACCGCGTAGTCGTCCGAATTAAAAGGAAAGCAACGTTTTTCTTATTGCTTATATTCGAATTTTTAGTTTCGAAGTAATGCCGTATACGCCTTGTTTCAAAAATGGCTTTACCTGTAAAATAATCGAAGATTTTCGGCGCTATAAAGAATGCATTCGACATCCCGGCCGCCGTTATAACGGCTCCGGTATACCCTTATCCTCTTTTAACAACGTCGGTTACGAAAAAGATCGTTTTAACCGTACGCAATAAGCTGCCAAAGACTTGCTGGTTAAAGCACAGCAAAACATGCAAAACGCTTCTGCCAAAATAACGGAAGCCATGTCCCGCTTATCTCGTCTGGAAAAGCAGCAACGCTTGCTCCGGAAGAAACGTTTAACCTTATTCGCCGTAAGGTAGCTTCTTTAGAAAGCTGGAAAAACAAAAACGTTTCGAGGAAAAAAAACGCCAACTGTCCGCTGCCATCGGCTTATTTAATAGAGAAACTATCCACTTCCTACAGGATCCCTTTTACAGCGATTTCAACTTCGCTGCTGTCGACGCTGCTGGTGAAAGTTCCTCAAAAGTTGTTAAGCTTTCGTAAGATTTTTCGTAGGTTTCCAGGTATTTTCGGAATCCGGATAATCCTTCCATTTAACGAAGTATTGGATAAATCCTTCTTTTTTACGTACGTCTAGTATTTTTTTTGCTTTATAGACGGGTATATTTTTTATAACTTCTTTATCCTACCCCGTATTAACTTTAATTATATTTACTGTTGGTTCCAACAAGGAAATATAAAAACCCGGGTAAAGCTTAACCTTTGGTAATAACTCCAATTTATAATTATTTTCCGAGATTTTCTTAATAATTTTATACAGGCCGATATATTTAAAGTCGAATTTCTTATTTAGCCTTTTGGTTTAAATATTTTTAGTAACTAAGTAAACCATCTTTTCTTGCGAAAAAGTTAATCCCTTTAACCTTTTTTGGTTATAGTACTTGCTTATTTAATCGCGTACAAATTCGAGTTTTGATTTTATTTCCGCGTATAATTGTTTCAGTTATTTTAATGTAAAAATTGCTTTAACATTAACGGGTCCATCTTTATGAAAATTTCTGTAAATTTCAGGTATATAACCAAAATTGGCAGTTGCTAGCGTTGTTTTAATACTTTCGTAATAGCTAGTATTATAAGCTAATTATGCAACTGGTAAGTTTTTAACCTAGTTGTTCTGTTCATAATTAATATAGCATCGTAAATACGTTTTTAGCGTTGAGTTAATTCTTTCCGTTTATCCGTCTGTTTAAGGTTTAAATACGCTAAATAATTTATGATTTAATTTAAGTTAAACCATTAATCCTTACCAAAATTTGGAAGTAAAAGTAATGCCTTTATTTAAAACAATTTTTATTAAAAATCCGTAAGTCCTTAAAATATATTTAAGGAAAATATATACGAGTTATTTTACATCGGTATCCTTATTATAAGGTAGGAAATATAAGAATTTCGTAAATCGGTTAATGATTACGAAAATGCTATCGTAATATATTTCTATAATTAAATCTTTTGACAAAAAAAGCTTAATAATAAAGTTAAATATAATTAAATTTCACGGTCGCTTAGCGACTGGAAATAGTTATAATTCTCCATAAGGCTTATGTCGTTATGTTTTTATCCTAGCATAGATATCGCATTATCGTATTACTTTCTGTACTGTAATCTTTATCTTAAAAAAATAATATATCCGTTGTAAACGTATTAAGGTTTTGTAGATCTCTAAGTATCTATGTACCGGATATTCGTATATATCCCGTATCAAGTCCTCTTATAGGTTTTCGAGCACCTATATTTTATCTATTTTGTACTTTGCTAGTTAATTAACGTTATATTATTAGATACGTTAATACATATCAGGTAGTATCGTTCGTATCGCAGCAATTCGTCGTTATTTCAGGTATCCTTCGGGTATAACATCGAAAATTATCTGTTATACCCTAACCTTAAATTTTTCCAGATCAAATCGTTTGCTAAATACGTCCGCTTTGCCATTTTCTGATCCCTTGCGATAAATAATAACATAATCAAACTCAGAAAAACTTTTTACGTAACGCAACTATCTTCCGACAAATTCTCGTATCGTAAAAAAGTATATAATGTTCTTATAATCCGTATATACTTTAATTTAATACATGTTACCCTTAAGATAATATTTAAATTCCTTAAAGATATTAACAATAACTAAAAACTTTTTGTCGTAAATAGGATAATTCAGTTCGGCTTTATATAACTTATAAAAATAAAACGTAATAAGGTAAAATTTTCTTTAATAGTTTCGATATCTAACTATAGTTCCTAAGGCATAATCCGAAACATCGGTTTTTAACTCGATTAATCGCTTTAGATCGTACATAATCAATACTAGTTCATTAATAAGGGTATCTTTAATTTGCTAAAAAGCCGTTTCCTTTTTTGAGGTTTACCTAAATAGTTTATCTTTTTTGGTAAGTTCCGTTAATGGTACGGCCATTTTGCTAAAGTTACGTATAAATCGTCGGTAATAATTGGCGAATCCAAAAAATACTTATATCTTTTTAACATTAATAAGTTGCGCCCAATCCTTAACTATTAATAGCTTTTTAGGATTTATGCTAATTTGTTTTGGCGTAATAACATATCCTAAAAATTCGACTTTTTGTTTGTAAAAATAGCTTTTTTTCGGTATTAACCAAAAGTTTAACGTTTTATAGCGCCTATAAAACCTGATGGATATATTCTTCATGCTTTTCTTTCGTTTCTAAGTAAATAAGGGTGTCGTCGAGGTAATAAACAACAAAAACATCCAGATATTTTTTAGTACATAATTTATCATTCGCTAAAAGGTCGCTAATACGTTAGTTAATCCCATAAGGGTAACTAGGTATTTGTACAAGCTATATTTCGTTTTAAAATCTTTTTTTTATTCGTATCCTTTTTTAATCCGAATCATATTATAATCATTTCGAAAATCGATAATTGTAAACTACTTTGCTTCGTACAAACGATCTTTCATTTCAGTAATTAATAATAACGGCGTTCTGTCCTTAACGGTAATATCGTTAAGTTATCGATAATTTACTATAAATCGAAACTTCCTTTCTTTCTTTGGTACGAAAAACATAAAATATCCGGCTGGTAACTTAAAACGTTAAATCTATCCCTTTCGAAGCCTATCTTCAAAGTAATCACGTAACGCATACAATTCTGCATGGTTTAGGTTGTAAATTAAATAAAAAGCGGTACTTTTGCCATCTTTAAGGACGATTTAATAATCTTATTCGCTGTACTCTAGCAATTTGGTATCAAGTTTTTTACCAAATAACTTGTCATACTTGTAATATTATAGAAGTACCTTAACCATCTATTTTGGTAACTTCTCGGGCAATCGTTCTAAATCATTATTTATTTGCCTAAATTTCGCTTTAAGGTTAGTAATAATATGTCGTATTTTTCAGTTGTACTCTTTTTCTTTAATATATCGTATATTCTTAAGTAATAAGGTTTTTATCGTTTCTTTATACCTGCATTCGTTTACCTTATCGATCGAATATTAAACTCTTTCGTCATCTAGCTTATTTTTAAAAAATAAATCGTAATTTATCTCGTAAATATTCTAATTAATAACCGGGTTATACTGTTTTAACTATAATAACCCTAGGATTATATTATAATTTTCGATACCGATAACGTTGAAACTAATAACCTATCTCCTTCCCTCGACAAAAGTCTTAAAATAATCAATCTCGTATCGAACCCATCCGTCGTCGTAACCGAATAACTGGCCTTCAACGTTCTCGACCTTATAAAGGTATTCCTTATTTTTCCATAGTAGCTATAATTCGTTAACTACTTCTAAGGCAATATAATTAGCTTTCTATGCTCCGCAATCCACAAATACGGTATATTGCTTATTTTTAGTTCGTACTTCGACCGCAATAGGTTTTTTTCGTATTATTCGTATTACATTTAAAGCCCTTTTAAAGTATTACTGCCCACCTTTATTTTTGCCAGCCTAAGACCCTATTACAAATAACTCGGATCTTTTAGGTTATTTTCGAGTTGTTAAATTTTCTCTCTTAATCTTTTATTTTCGTCTTAAATCCACTTTAACTACTTCTTTATAGGCGCAATATTACTGTTAAATACTTTACTTAATTCTGGAACGTTTTTCTGGTAATATATTCTAGCTTTAAAGTTTTTCAGCTTTAGCTTAAAAAGAAACGAATCTCCTCCTATATAACTAATCGTTCCTCTAGGTCTTTTATAAAGGCTAATTAAATTCGTAAATCGGTAATCATTTTCTGGCAGTATTTTTCCACTATTCTCTTAATCAACTCTTCTTGTATTTAATAATTACACCATTCGTAATAGCACTAAAGTTCATTTATAGGGCAGTACTTTCCTTCTGGCCAGCTCCTGGCGGCTGCCAGCTCGTCGATTTCCTCCATTATAGCTGCTTTGCATATATAGCGGTACCACCTTTGGTCCCTAAGATTGCTGCCAGTTCGATTCTTAAAATCGAAGCCTTATCGCCATATGCGCGTAATTCGTCGCGTAATATATTCCTTTTCGTCTTCGTACTGCTTACATTGTAAACGTCTGCAGTTAACAACGGGGATCTTTCCATATCGATTAACTTCTCCGGGGCATAAATTTTCCGTTTACGCTTAATATTTTCGTAACCAGGTATAAATCCTAACCTGGGTTACGAACTGTTATCGTTTTCTTTACGCGCGAATTATTAGTTCGTCCTTAGCTAAATCTTTTTATCCTTTATATTCCTTTATCTATTAAATAACGGCGGATTTAATATTTTTAGCTTTTTTGGCCGCTACTTAGGATAACCTTTTTGCTTTTCGCATTCCTTATCGTATTTCGGACGACAATAGTTCGCTATTATCCCTGGCTCGAATTATGTTAATTGTTTTTCTGTCGCCGGGTTCTTTTTTATGCTAATTTTCAGGAACTGGAACTTAATATACCTTTTTTAAGCTTTTACATTTTCGCGCAATATATCCAGATTTGCCACAATTATAGCAAGTAAACGATTTTTTATCCTTTAATAAATGGTTCTTAACTTTATAAGTTTTAATTACGTTCCGTAAAAGGTATTAGTTTATTTTGATGCTATAATATTAGCGGGATATCGTAGCTTATTATTATTGCGTTTCCTGGAATTCCGAATCCTTTATGTATACTGTTAGTTGTCGGTCTTAACTGCTATCGCGATATAATTCACCAAGTATTAAGGTCGGTTTTCCTTAAACAGTTTTTCCTGGATTTTTCTTTTAAGGCCATCGAAAAACCTAACTATTAACGCTTTTTAATCCCAGTCCAACTTTAACGCTAACTAAACTAAGGTATTACTATAATTAAATGCTAATCTTTTTTGATATAAATCCTTAATCTGTAATTCGGCTTTTATTTTTTCGTCTACTATCCCAAATACCTTTTTAAGCGTCCTTTCGAATTTCGCATAATTGCTATAAATTTGCCGGACCGTTCCCGTCTGCCGTTCCGGTAATGTAAAGGTATATTTCCGTAGGACGGGTTCAAACCATTCAACCGCATTACCGGTGAACCGTTCTGCCGCGAAACTAACCCGGGCCGCGTTAGGTACCAAGGTAATAAGGAAATACTGGAAATACGTTCGGCATTATGTTAGGAACAATCGTAACTAGGTGGAAATTCCGTTAAATAAGTCGGGCTTAAGTAACTTAATTATTTGCCTTAATTCCTTTTTATCGGAGGTGCTATTTAATTGTTCCTTAAGTTAAACATTTTCAAAGTAAAGTTGTCGCATTTATTCGAATATATCGTTTATTCGTTTAATAACCTTTTCTTTGCTAAGAAGTTATACAATTTCTCCTTTTTCCGCAGGCCTTTTCCCTTTATCGGGATTAACAGTCTAAAACGCCTTAGGCGTACCTTATATCTTTTATTATCGGAATCCTCCTTAAGGGCGGCAAAAGGCTATTGCTAGGGTTTAGGGCGTTAAAACATGATGTCGGTAATATTGCTTAAAGTTTAACGGTATTACTAAACAAAAGCTTGCAACATATAACAGTCATAAACTTAACTAATTATTAAACTTAATCGTACGGTTTATGTTAGCAGTAATATCGTAAAAATTTAAGTAATAATAATTACGTTTGGTAATAGCAAATGTAAATCTGGGTAATTAAGTTATATTACAAGCTGAAACTATTTAAATTGTGGAAATAATAACTGTATATATCTTTAGTTATGTTGGATGAATTAAGATGGATTAAGATGGATTAAAACATTTATTCAAATTTACCATTATGGATTGAAATGGATTAAGACATCCATTTAAATCCATGTTACGTGATCTTTTACGGGAATGGGGCGACCGTTTCTGGAGGCCAAGACCTGTCAGGTCGTAACAGTTTAAGGCTAATATATCGGCTCTGATATCCGACTGTGTTTCAGAAGGCTTTAGGGCAAAATGAAAACGTAAAAAATTTAAGCCAAGTTCGGATATAGGAATAGCTTTTAAAATCGTAGACCGCAAGTCATTGCGACAAAAGAACATCGCAATGTAATTAGAGACGGCGCAATAATGCTCTTGGAGAACCCCTACCGTGACATGAGTTCAGCGTTAACGAGCTGACTCTGTGTCTTGTACTTATCATCACGTTTGTCACCATTTTCAAGCATTAACATATATCGTTGCAGACGGGCTTTGCCCAGACCACTAGGGCATATTGCACTCGCAAACCCATGATTATTTGTAGAGATCGGAACCCAGGCTGCAGGGCCATTAAGCTAGGCCAAAATACCTGCGTACAAGTCCCGGTAATCCCCAAGACAACAGCGGCCCCCCGTCACCCACCAGCTCGCGACGCCAGAAGCGCTTTGAGTGTCTTTTTTCAATATAGCTTAAAGGACACCGAATGACAAGCTGGGAGTAAACAAACCTAGGCCTAAATCGTCCAGATCTTAGGCCAATTCCATCCCTCCTCATAAAGTAACACCCCACCCCTCAACTAGCTCGCGCGGGTGGAATTGCAGCTCGCCCGATCTTCGCTTCGGGGGGGAAAGGACATAAAAAGAAAGAGCAGAAACAGGAGCCGTCTGTTCAGGGCTGTGTCCCTGCTTCTGCGAAACAGACCCCAAAAAGAAATCGGCTCGAATCAGGCCATCCATTGAAAGCGATGATGAGAACGATAATGAAGAGTCTTTGTTTTTTGAAGAATGAGCGACTATGAGACTGATAACACTGAGCCATTTCGCGATAACGAAAACACCCCAGCCTTATTTACTCCTCCAGGAACAACCCCATCAAAGGCGCGAAATCCGTGGGATGGAATGGAGGTAGACTTACCAACTACATCAACCGGCATGGCGAGAAGGGCGGTGCAAGATAACGCTCGAACGGCATGCTTATCCCTTGACATATGAGACAGAGCATCCGGAGGAAGGAACATTTCTCTTCAGGAGAATAGATATGGCGACAGAAGGGAAAAGGGAAGTTCAAATATACAAGGCGGCATATTCGCGGTATTTTTGGAGTTGCTTGGAAAGGCTCTGGAGCAAAGGCTTCTCTGCGAGATCTCGACCTAATCAAACCTAATGGGGAACCAAACTACAGGAGTGCGTCTACTTATATTGTGGTTACCTAGGAACTCCACGATGGAGAGTTCAAGAAGTGCTGGGAGCTATGATCAGCTCTATGGTAGAGATGGGAACTAAACAGGCTGATTTAGCCATCTATGAACCGTAGTCGAAGCAGCGTCTGGTCATCCTTGTCGGCCGCTTCGATATTAGCGCCCTTGTCGAGGAGTAGCCGTGCGATGACCTCGTTGGTGCCGATGTAACCGTTTACGGCATGGCACGATAACGGCGTCCGGCCATCCTTGGCGGCCGCCTCGATATTAGCGCCCTTGTCGAGAAGTAGCCGTATGACGGCCTCCTTCTTTCTCGCGGAAAGCTCATATCTGGTGTCCGCTACCCAAAACAACGGCGTCCGGCCATCTTTGTCGGCCGCCTCAGTATTAGCGCCCCTGTCGAGGAGTAGCCGCATGACGGCCTCGTTGCTGCCGCTGTGACCGTTTGCGGCGGCCCACGATAACGGCGTCCGGCCATCCTTGTCGGCCGCGTCGATATTAGCGCCCCTGTCGAGTAGCCGCTTGACAGCGGCGCTGGGGTATATAGAAGCCCACGATAACGGCGTCCGGCCATCCTTGTCGGCCGCCTCGATATTAGCGCCCTTGTCGAGGAGTAGCCGCACGACGGCCTCGTTGATGCCGCTGTAACCGTTTGCGGCGGCCCACGATAGCGGCGTCCGGCCATCCTTGTCGGCCGCCTCGACATTAGCGCCCTTGTTGAGTAGCCGCACGACGGCCTCTTTGATGCCGCTGTAACCGTTTACGGCAGCCAACGATAACGGCGTCTGGCCGTACTCATCGGCCGCCTCAGTATTAGCGCCCTTGTCGAGGAGTAGCCGCACGACGGCCTCATGCCCTCCTTTGGCGGCAAAGCACAGCGGCGTCAAGCTGTTCTTGCCGGCCGCCTCGATATTAGCGCCCTTGTCGAGGAGTAGCCGCACGGCGGCCTCATGCCCTCCTTTGGCGGCATAGCACAGCGGCGTCAAGCCGTTCTTGCCGGCCGCCTCGATATTAGCGCCCTCGTCGAGGAGTAGCCGCACGACGGCCTCACGCCCTCCTTTGGCGGCATAGCACAGCGGCGTCAAGCCGTTCTTGTCCTTTGACTCGATCTTGGCGTTATGCTTGCCCAAAGCGAGGACAAAAGCAAAGATAATCTCGTCGCCACCCTCTGCCAGATATGAGAGGAGACTTCGTCGTCGTGAAAACTTTAAGTAGCGTCCAATACCAGCTCGTTTATTTCCATTCTGGTGATATTGTTCACACAAGCCGTGAAGTGGAGACGTTAGGGGCTCGGTATCCGCCTGGGCTTTTAAAAGTATCCAGATCGCTTCGCGACTACCGGTAGCCAGCGCGGCGAAAATTGGCGGGCCATACCGCTCATCTTCTACTTCAAAGCAGGATAGCTTGTCCGGGTGACGACTAATGAGATTCCCCATATTGTGCTCCGCCAATAGATATAAAAGACTCGCTTTAGGAGTATGTCGGCGTACGTCGCGTTTCTCAAATAGGTTGTCCAGCTTAATCCAGTCTGCAAGCTGAAAGCTCTGAATAAAACTCGTCTGGCTGACGCCGCCGCCTTCTGCTGCATCTGCATGGTACAGCACATTCCGTACAGCGTACTCAAGGAACGGAAATGCTTTATCTGCCGATTGGCGGGCTTCTGCAGCTTGCTGGGGCGATGATTTTGGGAGTGAGTTGCCAATGTTCAGACCAGTGATGCCAATACTCATGTAGCCGAGACAACACTGCTTTAGTCGCTCGTGGCTTTCTCCTTGGAAGTTCCTTCCGAGGTCAGACCAAATTTCATAGAGTCCATTTTCTTTAAGAAGAAAGTCCCTGACTGACTCGTGAATAAATTGAACCGTCGGGTTTTTTTTGGATCTGGTGACTTCAGCGAGCCCTTTAGAGGAACTGAGGATAAATTTCCCCATAACGGCTTCACTAATCTGGTCGCGATTCCAGTTAGATAGAGCTTTAGGTGCGATGCCGGAATGGATGGCAAGGTATAGCTGCTCCGGCTTCAACGGATGCTTTGCGAAAAGCACCCACTGAATGCACAGAAGTAGTTTATCTCTGTTGTGGTAATCGCGTTTCAAAATATCGCGGAATAGCTCGTGCAGGTCCCCGGGGATGTCTCGGAGTCTTTGTCGAAGCGCATCAATATGGCCGCGGTCATGCTCCTCGTTCAGAATCCCTACCACTAGGACAACCCACATGAAGACCCCAGATGCCTTTTCTTTAAGGTCGATGCGGATCTGTTCGTGTTCCTGACAGTCAGGAATCTTCAACTCGCTGTCTAGGTAGCTAACTATATCCTGGCTATGTCCCTCTTGTACTTCGAGAATTAGGCTGAGTCCTTTCGAAATCGTTATGTGGGGGTAGTGCCTGCTTGAAAAGCAGACTCGGAATGCAACACCAGCTGCCATGGCCAGTTCGCTCACCTGTCCGAAAAACGAAATCATGTCCCGAATCTGAGGCTCGTCGCACTCATCTAAAGCATCAATGAAACACACCAGTGAGCACTTTCCAAGATGCTGCACAGCTTGTTCAAAGTGTGCTTTCAGTGACTCAACGCTCCATTGCCTGGGGGCACCATTCCATGTTGCCAATCCAAGAGAATCGAAGACGCCTTGCAGTTCTGGAAGTTGTTCGAGAAGTTGTAGCAACAGTGATCGATACATCCCGATTGTAGACTTCTCCAGGCCGTCTCCTCGCGCATTGAAAAAGAAAGAGATGATGATCTTGTCCTTCATCTTCTTCCAGGCATTGGCGAGAGCGAACTTCATCAATGTCGACTTGCCAGCGCCAGGCTTCCCTTTGATCCACAAGAAGCCGTGATGTTCGTCGAGCTTACTGGGATCAAGCCAGTCGAGATACTCGGATTTTTCCAGCAGCCATTTACATGTCTTGGCATGTGCTTTCTTGATGGTCTCGTGGCGAGCGTCGATTTGGTCGAATCGCAATGAGTCCAGCAGCACTCGTTTCTGTTCTTCATCCAGTGATCTTGGTGCTTCACAGCAATTTAGCTCAGGTATATTCTCGCAGAAGCTATAAGGTAATTCTCCTTACCGGCTTGAACTTTATCAGGGAATGGTTGCAAACTTTGGTTGTCGGGATCTTCATAACGGCGCCTCTTGGGCCTACCACCTGTGACACAGAGAGGATGCCCGTCGAGTCTGCGCTTAGGTCCGCCGTCCACGCCTATCGCCACGGCATCACCGAGGTAACAAGTCAGCTCAAGACCCTTTGAGTAAGCCAAACAGTTGTGATGCGTACTGACTCTTCTGTATGGTCGGTCCTTCTCTTCGTACGACGCTCTTGGGTGGAAGCTCGGCCAGGACGGCCTTGGCGTAGGCGGCAGCCATTGCAGCAGCATACGGCTGCCATTCCTTATTCTTATGTTCGTCCCCATAGTCGCAGACCCCTCGAATGACGCCCACGGGAATGCGGTTCATTGTCCCAGCGGCCTCCATCTCGAGGCCGATGATATTGTACTTGTCTCTCAGCTCATTCCGTTTCCGGGCATTCTTCATCAGCTTTTCCCCTGAGCCTATGGGTCCGTACCACACTTGAGTCCTCTTGGAATCCAGCCTTCGTTCTCGTTCTACCAGACGCTCTGTCCCGCCGTCGTCAACTTGGTAGAGCGCATCTTTCTCTTGTCCGGGGTCGTTGAATGTGCCGTCGGGGTCCTCGATACGCCGGTAATACGGTAAAAACGTTTCCGCATCATTCGGCGCCTTGAGTTTGATGCTGCCAATGGCTGATCGGACAACCGTTTCCGTAGGGGCTAATAAGCGACCGAGGTGCAAGAGCTGAAAACCATCTTTGGCCGTCTCCTTGCCTAGGTCATAGGCTATAAGCCCCGCAGTCTCGCCCTCAGACACGCCCACGAGAACATCGCCAAGCCGGATATCAAGCGGTGGATTTCGCGAGAGGTTAGGGAGTCCGGCCGCAACGCCAACCAGCAAGCCGAACCAGAGATTCGGGAAAAATCTCTTCACCTGGCTGGCGAGGGCGGCGGCCGAGCCGGTGCCGTATTCTTGACCAGCCGGTAGGGTTGCGATAATGATATTGTGTCCGCATACATCCCCAGCTTGGAAGACATAGTCATCACCGCGGCCCATCGGAAACTTGCCCCAGTGCTGATTATCCAACAAGTGTAGGGCAGCCCGTGCCTCGATCTCCAGCGGGGCGAGCCATGCGACAGTATAGAGCTCGGGATCCAGCTCCGCCATTGAGCCAAATGATCAAGAACCGGGAGGAATGCATATAGAGCAGGCTTGAGAGTCAGGAACGGCGGCCGAGTTCGGGTCCTCGCGGTGCTTCGCAGAGCCGTCACGTAGCGTTCTGTGGATTCGAGAAATGCAAGTACGACTTTGAACCCCTGGACAGGACAGGACAGGACAGGAGCGATACGAGGAAATGTAGGAAATGAGCTTAAACTTCAAAATCTCTTCGTCTCGAAAAGAAGATGGGGTAACTGAGCGAAAAGCGCAAATGTGAATGTCGCGAGGAAAGAGGAAGTGCAGGGTGGAGGTCAGCTGAAGTCACGAGCCGTATTTGCAATCAATGCCCTGTTGTGGGCGACGTGATAGTGCTTGTCGCTGTCGTTCTCAGCTGTGTGTTTATGCTGTACAGAATTGGGTAAGGACAGTCAACTACCAGAAAAAGAGGCTTCGGCATGTCCAGCAGAAAAGGACGTGTAAGGAATACAACTGGGTGCAGCTCGCCGCTAATCAGGGCCTGGTCACTCAGCCACAATAACCTGCGACTTCCTCAGCCTGATCCAATATAGTCTAACACATAAACACTTCAAACGCATGGCTCAAGAGCCTTTCCATGGCACGTTAAGCTATCGTCCAAATGGTATGTTTCCGCATCGTCGCTGGATCGCGCAGCATTAACCGTCGCTTAGGCGTGTTCTCCCGACGATGGATTTCTGGGGTTGCACCAGATTGCCCCGCCCAGCGGCGCCACCGACAATAACACCAGTCTCGAGTTCGTCTACTCCGCTCGCACATCTGAGACCTTACATCTAACGTCAACAGTATTATCGCCATCCCACGGCCTCGACGCCGCATCGCCAAAAACATGGGAATGCAGGCACAAGGACGGTCGGAGCGTGAACTGGCGGTCGGACCGCGACATGCTGCCAGCAGCCGTGCCCTACGCTAGGATCTACACATACGACTGGGAGGCCAATTGCTCCGACCATGCCCCGGTGCAGACCCTTTTCGGCCACGCCGGCGCTTTACTTGCCCGGGCGGCAGAGGCGCGGGCATCGTCTACCCGACCGATTATATTTGTGGCATCGTGCTTCGGCGGTCTCGTCCTAGCTGAGGCGGGTGGTCATACCGAACGTCTGTGTCGTGGCTGTCAAAACGAGGCAATTAGCCGAGCAGCCCGGGAAGGAAGCCGATATCGCTCTATCCTCCTCTCTACTGTTGGAGTCTTTTCTCGCGACGCCTTTCCATGATAGCGATGCCGCTAGGCCCGCGCGTTAGTTGACCGCTGTAAAAGGCATCATGGGAGACCAAGCCTCGGGCCGGCTGATAGAAGACTTGGAACGCGAGCAGGATTATGTCTGGCAACGTGTGCACAGGTTCGCCGAGGTAGCGAATGCTGAATCGGTGCGGTGGCCAGTCGCTTGCTTCTACGAGATTAGAATGACTGAGCTGTTGAGCAAGCTGCTTCCGCAGAACATGGTGAACACCTTTGCGAATGGACGTAGCAAAAGGATGGTGAGTTTCAAACGTTTCTGTATCGATGATGTCTACTGACATTCATAAGCTTGTTAAAAAGAGCTCGGCTTGTCTATCTTGTTTTATACACCAAGCCCTTGACGCACCGCATAGTCTCATGAACAGTTTGCCGCCCCAGCTTGTCCGAATTTTGTAAAGGATAAGGCATATAAAGTGGCTCGGAATGTAGATCAGGTTCTCACACGACGAAGGAACGGTAAAGTCCCTCGACACACTACATACCCAGCCACAGCTAATAGCAGCTGGGCTTCCCAGCATCTCTCTTTATAGTCCCATTTAGACGGAATAACCATTTCATTGGCCGCGATCATCTCTTGCAATGTCTACTCGAAATAGTCCCGCCATCCGCACATCCAGACGACTGCCAGAGAAAGGCCATTTGTGCCCTTAGAGGCATCGGCAAGACACAGCTCGCCCTCAAATCCGCCTATCGCCTACGCGAAAAAAATACCAAGACATCTCGGTCTTCTGGGTGCTGGCCGCTAACGCGACCATGTTTGAGAACGCGTACCGCGA
The DNA here is from genome assembly GCA_004155945.1 of Monosporascus sp. mg162. NCBI lineage: Eukaryota > Fungi > Ascomycota > Sordariomycetes > Xylariales > Monosporascus > Monosporascus sp. mg162. The sequence continues at coordinate 104,843 of QJNY01000176.1, forward strand.
GTTTGGTCAGCGCCTAGGTGTCAAGGGGATCGAAGATGACAAGGCCGATGTGAAGACCCTCGTTGAGTCTGCGTTAAGCAACGAGCGTAGGCGCTAGTTAATCATCATCGATAATGCAGACGACATACAACTGCTCTTCGGCGGGCAAGGTACGGATGGCCTTACTAAATACTTGCCGTTCAGCCGGTGCGGCTCGCTCCACATTACGACGCGCAACCGCGAGGTAGTCTCACGATTGGATGTCCCGCTAGGGCACACAATAACTATAGAGAGGATAAACCCCGACCGAGTCTCTGGCGCTCTTGCGTGGCGGCATACAGGAAAGCCACTTCGACACAGACAGCGCGAACGAGTTGCTGGGGGTCCTAGCATACCTTCCTCTCGCAATTAGGCAGGCATCCGCGTACAAGGCGAAGACCGGCATCACATCAGCAAAGTACCTACAACACTGCCAAGAGAGTAATAGCAAGATGGTTCGACTCCTGAGTAAGGATTTTGGGGACCGCGGCCGATACGAAGATATCATTAAACCCCTTGTCATGACTCAGCTCATTTCTTTTCAGCATATTCAGCGGGATCTTCCCCAGGCCGCTCATTTTCTTAGGTTTATGTCTTTCCTAGCAGAGAAAGACATTCCTCGCTTATTACTGCCGGTGGATAACGAGATTAAAGTTGACCAAGCTTTCGGGATTCTAACAGGGTATGCATTCATAGTCAAGCGGCATGATTCACAGTCATTTGGCATGCACCGGCTCGTCAGACCGGCGATACGCAGCTGGATACAGAGGGCAAAGGGGCGCATTGGATCACAGAGGGCGTTAAGCATCTATCTTCAAAGTTTCCTAGGTCCAAGCACGAAAAGAAGGAAATGTGGATGAAATACCTGTCACACACACGGACTATCCTGGACTCTCAACAGCACGCTGCCGACAAGGTTGTATATTCAGATCTTATATGCAACATTGGGCAAGGTTAGAACTTGTTAGGCAAGTATAGCGATGCAGAACGAGCAAACCGGCAGGCGCTGGGGCTGAGGGAAGAAGAAGAAGTGTTGTATTAACGCCATTATGGAACTGTGTTCAGCCTCCCATGGGGCATCTGGCGTGCAGGAGTCCATCTGAGTTTCTATGCACATATGGATCAATATACGCGATGTCCTGCATGTCTAGCTCTATGGCAACTTGATGTTCTGTCCGTATCCATAGCTCCCCCTTGCAAGCTTGTGCCCGGTGTATCGATCTTAGTTGTAGCTTCCGTTGTTTGTCTTAAGTCCGATTTCCAGTCTTCTGTGTCGTGATTCGTACTTGTATGTATTTACGTGTTCTGCAGATCTGTTTATATGGGAGAGGGAATGGATGGTGTAAGAGGGGGTAGCAGAGAAAAAGGGCAATGAGAGAAAGGGGTATGGGTGGCATAAGGAGGTCGCCTTGTAGCTATCTCTACCTGGCTCCTGTTACCCAAGTCTCATCGGACCAAAGAATAACCTTCCAATCGTTAAGGGTCCAGTCAACGCAGTGCTTAGCAAAAGCCAAGCCTTTTCTCATAGGTAGCCTGCGTGATTAAGGGCTTCCGGCGAGCCATATATCTCTGGAAAGCAGCTTGACGAAGGGCGTTCTTAACAGAATGTCACACTTACTAGGGAGCAGATGCACAGCTCTTGAGGATATATTGATAATTGTCTGATATCTAGAAAGCTAGAAACCCGGTGATCCCACTAGTTGTGGGTGATCCACTGATATAGGGCTCCGGGGAGGATCAACGTTGTTCCGAATGATCCCTGAAGCTCTAATGGGCTCTATAGGGGGGGCCTTTTCTGTGACACAGAATAAACCGAGCAGTCCAAGCCTAGCTCCTATGGAAGCCGCCAGTAAGCCATCCGCCTCCCTCTTCGAGAGGCAAATACGAACTCGATCAATACCTCCAGTTGGGCTTCTATAAGCAGGGAAGCCAGAAAGGTGCTGAGGCGTTGCTTGGGTTATAGCTGCGCATCAGACTTGCAGATACGTAAGAGGAAGATGAGTAGCCATTTGTTAATAGGTCCAACCGGCTCATTAAAACGTTCGAATCGATATGCGAGTATCGCGGCTTATATTGCTTGCGCGGTTTAAAGACTGCGGTAAGGGGGTTTTCGGTGGGGTGCTTCTTAAAGGGGGGTTTCTAAGCTTGCGCAAGAAGTCCCTTAAGCGGTTGTTAAAGAATTGCTATTTGAACTAAAGGATTGTAGTGTCGATGGCTTTAAAACGGGCGGCCCGTTGATTGGGGGGGTTGCCTGAAGCATCAGTTGATTATGAAAAGACCACGGATAATCAGATAGATACGGCGCGCGTATCCATACAGAATAGGATACAAGCAGAAGACGGAAAGATGCAGATATCCAAAGACTTCTTTTCGAAAGGGTCATTTGTAAGTCGGAGCGCTAGGCGGAATGTACGTAGTATAGCGAGTAAAACTTGTCCCTCAACATTTGTTTACTTAACTATGCGATATTCTTATCGGGCAATCTTTTCCTTGGTCGCCTCCCGTGGTATCCATCAAGGCTTGATCACCCACCTAAGCCTTTCATATCTGCCCGCATGGATGGTGGCCCCCCCAAGCCGTACGTATATAGGCTATTAACCTACCGAGCAGAGAACCAGCAACAAAACACTATATGGCCTCTGGTTTACTAATGAAATTTTCGCAGTATAATCGACATATAAACCGGGTTCATCCACACCAACGAATCCATATAGATTCTCCATAGACGGTGCTGATATTCCGCTCTATATCAAGTTTAACAATATTGTTTAAAATTGCGCCTGGCTTCCGATTCCTAGTACCCACTCGGTATATACGAAGTCGGGATCCTATAATGGTATGTGTTTATATCCGCAATCTGGTTAAGCAGTCCCACGTGCTCCTGCTTATAGATCATTCATATGCCTATCTATGCCACAAGCCGTTTGGAAGTGATCTGTTTGGTAGGATTTCATTGGCTAGGGATGCAAGGTGACATGCAAAGGGTTCATGCAATGGAACAACACCCGGGGTTGCCTTGGGCGAATAGTAAATCCTACATTTGATGGATTTTATGGATCCCATGCAACATTGTGACATCTCGACCTCGTTATGCTCCCCCTCTCTTAGTCGTAGTTGGTCATCCATGCCATAATAAGATGGAGCTTCAGGTTGCAATGATGAAGACGCACCTGCACCTTAAAAGCAATTGCAGATTTGATGTCACCCGGCGTAGAAGAGACATTGGGGAACCTTCATCCCCTTTCCGAAAGAGAGACATACCCGAAGTGTCATAGAAAGTCGATATTGGTCACGCTCTACTTTTGTGATAGCTGTCAATTTACTGCAGTCCTTTACCAAGGGATATTTGGTTAGCGCAAGGTATTGTATCCGGAGGGGGCCCTAAAATGATCTCACCAGACCTAAACCTTCTGGGCGGCACCCACTGGTTGCTGGTGTCGGCAGCCGTGGTCGCGTATTTCCTAACCTCATCGTTCGTCTCCTGGTACCGGCTCCGCCACATCCCGGGGCCCCTCCTCGCCTCCATCTCCTACCTATGGCTGGCGCGCGTGGCCAAGGGCGGGAAGCAGTTCTGGGTGTACCGCGACATGCGCGGCAAGTACGGCCCGCTGATCCGCGTGGGCCCGAACGAGCTCTCGACGGACGACCCGGAGGTGCTGCGCCGGATCGCCGGCGTCCGCAGCCTGTACGCGCGCGACCCCTGGTACCTGGCCGCGCGGTTCGACCCTTACCACGACAACGTGTTCACGATCCTCGACGCCGACGCGCACGACAGGTTCAAGGCGAAGATCGCGGGCGCCTACGGCGGCCGCGAGACGCCCGCCCTCGAGCCCGGCGTCGACGACCAGATCCGCGCGCTGCTCGATCTGCTCCGCCGCAAGTACCTGTCCACGCCCGGGGAGCCGCGCCTGGTCGAGTTCGCCGAGCTGACGTCCTTCTTTACCATGGACACCATCACTCGGTCCGCCTTCGGCAAGGAATTCGGATATCTGAGGACCGACTCGGATGTCTACGGCTTCCTTGCCGGAGTCAGGGAGACCTGGCCTGGGCTGGCTGTCGCACTCGACCTGCCTTGGATCCGGAAGATCCTCTTTTCGCGTCTCTACTTGAGGCTTTTCGGCCCGAAAGTGACAGATACCTCGGGGTTAGGCAAGCTGATGGGGTATAGAGCCTCTCAAAAGATGTAAAACCCTACAAGCACGAATACTGAACTTCGACAGGGTAGCTGAAGAAGTCGTGGCCAAGCGGTTCAGTCCTGACGCGAAGCAAGAAAAGGACATGCTCGTAAGTCCTTATCACGAATTCAGAGCAGTATAGCTAAGCGCTGATGGACATAGGGCGCGTTCATTAACCACGGTCTCAGCCGACAAGAATGTGCAACAGAGGCTCTCTTTATGATTATTGCCGGGTTTGAGAACACTTCCTCGGTGATCCGTTCAACGATGCTCTACCTGATGACCACGCCGTTGGTGTACCAAAGGTTTAAAACGGAGATCATGCAAGTAGTCCGGGATGGCAAGGCATCTAGTCCGATCACCTTCGAGGAAGCAAAGAAGATCCCTTATTTGCAGGTAAGAAAGCCTTGGTTCGGTGACACCTCTGTGGCAGAGGAGGGGACATCCCGTACCCGCCTGCCCTTGCCAAGCTATCTGACAGCATTCACATAGGCCGTCATCTACGAGGGCATTCGCATGCGACCTCCAGCCCCGGGTCTGTATCCGAAGTCAGTCCCTCCGGAGGGTGACGTGATACACGGGAAGTTCATCCCTGGCGGGACCGCGATCGGGATGAACACCGGGGCACTGGTTCGTTCGACGGCACTATTCGGCGCGGACGCGGACGTCTTTCGTCCGGAGCGCTTCCTTGAGGCAGACGACGCGGCGCGCGCCGAGATGGAGCGTAACGTGGAACTAGTCTTCGGCTACGGGCGGTGGATGTGCGCCGGCAAGCCGGTGGCGTTCATGGAACTTAACAAGGTCTTCTTCGAGGTGAGTGATGGCGGCTAACCAGAGCTGCCGAAAGCAAACTTGGGGATTCGCTGACCATGCTTGCTCTCTCTTTGGACAGCTGATGCGGGCGTTCGATTTCCAACTCGTGAACCCGATGAAGCCTTGGGGCTCTCGGAGCTATAGCCAGTTTATTGACGAGAATATGTGGGTTCGAGTGACGGAGTCTACCGAGGCCTTGTGAATACTTTCAAGGTGATGTCAACGGTGGGAATTTGCACTGAGTAGGGAGTCGCCTTGAGTGAGGCAGACAAATTACTTGATCGGAGCTCCAGAGCAGTGCCGGAGCTCGCACGTAGTTGACTATAGCATCAAGCAGCTACACTGGCGATAAGACGTCGACTGCTGGGTTCGAACTTCCGTGTTTCTTTACTCAGCAGTGGGTTGTAATGGCGCTTCTCAAAAATTGAATAATGTATTCTTTTAGAGCTCGAGCAAACTACACGTGGGAAGCTATTAAACGGAATAAGTAATTCTTCAGGTTATAGTCACTGTAGTCAATGTCAAAGCCCAAATTCTATTTATTTACTTTCTTTAGTATCTCTATCGAACCCAGATGTTTTGGTTGTATTTCCTATGTGCTTTATTTACTCGATCATTCCGATGTCAACATCTATACCAGAGTTGATTGACATCGGGCGTGTTCATTATCCAGTGGAGAATATCTGAGACATACTCAGCTCCCCATGTTCTCTTCCTTGTTGGTCTTGTGTCTGCGTTTGCTCTGTTACACTCCAGTCCCCCGAGGCCCAATCCCAGATGGAAGGAGACGTGAACTCACCTGTCTCACCACCATCGGCACCACCTACGGCGTCATCTCCAGAAGACGGAACCGGCTCCTCCGTACCCCCAAAACCCGCCGCACTATCCACCTCCACCGAGACGGGAACCGCGGCCTCAGGCAACTCCCACGACCCGAGGGGCAAGTTCAGACAAGTGCGGCAATTCCAGAGGTTGGCGCCGTAGTCGTAGTTCTCGTACGCGAGGCGGTGCGGGTGCCCGCCGCTCTCGCACCAGTGCCAGGGGGCGTCGAGGCGCTCGCGCGCGCACCACAGGCACTCGTGGCGGACGACGGTGCTCTCGAGGCGCGCCGGGAAGGGGAACAGGCACCGCGCGCACCGGAAGGACTCGAGTTGCGCTGGCATCTTGGGGCGAAGCCTTCGGCGAAGATGCTGTTAGAGATTGTTTATTTGGTCGTGTATGATGGCCGTGGTGATTCTGGGTCTGTAGTTTCAAGCATGATAGCACGTCGAGGAGGCGGCTGATGTCAACATATATATAGAGACTGCGACTAATGGTGGCTTAAGTCTTTCAAGCGTGTTCTACAACACAATAGTGTTGTTCAGATTGTTCAACTGAACAGACCTGAGGGGCGGAGGACAAAGGGGACTTATCCATTGACTGTCATAAGGGGTGTCCGTAATGAAATAACTCATTGTCGTCGGTACCTGGGGAGTGATACCTGTAATGAGCTACATGTTCCAGACAGTAGGCCATTGTTGACAAGAGTCACAGAAAAAGAATTCCGCAGATCCGCAGAATAGCGAAGAATAAACGGAAATCGAAATGTCACCCAAGAATCGTGATTCTGTGGAAAGAGCGACGCAGCGTTGAAGTCTTCTTGGATTCTAAGTTGATGCTTAATAGTTGGTCGTTAGTTTGCTGAGATCTATCTTCATTTCCTCTCGAGCAGACCAACCCAGCTCACCCTTATTCACCCATTCTCACAGCACCACCGTCCTCCCGTTCCCTCCCGCCCCTCCCGCGCTCCACATCCCCGAGCTCAATCCAGCTCGGGCACGGGCAGGTGATTCACGAGCCTCATGTTGAGCCCCAGCTTCCGCAGGGCCTCGACGGCGTTGCGGTCGCGCAGCTCGGACGTCTCGGCCTCGCTGACGAGCACGAAGTCGTGCCTCAGCAGCCAGGTACCCTCGGCGACGCCGTACTCGGCGGCCGTCGCCGCGTCGCCCCGCTCCAGGTCCACGATCAGGCTCGCTTTGACGCCGAACACGGCGTCGGTCGTCTCATAGGGGTCGCCACGCATGTACAGGGATCTGTGTTCTCGCGCCGCGGTGCGGGTTGCGCGTGGTTAGCCTTTATTTACCTTCTCCTCTTTGGCGACTTGGGGGATGAAGTACGGAGAACTTTTGTCTTGCCAGGGATGGGCGATTCGGGGCGGGTGTGGGTGATAGATTTATGCTTTGAAAATCCTCGGGGATCTATGCGCTCGGGAATTAAGGTGGATAGACAGACAGTACATACGTGATCAGCCGATCCCAGCCCTCCTTCTCGAACATGAAGTGCAGGTGCGCGGGCCTCCAGCAGTGCCTCCCGAGCTTTTCGAGGAGCTTGCCGACCGGGCCGTCGTGGGGGATGGGGTAGCTGACGGGGCGGATGCCCCTGAACCAGAAGCGGCCGTCGTTCTCGCCCGAGACCATGACGCAGCGCTCGCTGGGCTCCTCCCTGCCCTCGTGCTGCACGTCGTAGTGGCCGCTGCTGTCCGTCTCCCAGATGTCGACCTTGACGCCGGGGACGGGGTTCCCGCGCGTGTCCCGCACGTGGCAAACGCAGAGCAGCGGCTCGCCCGCCGGGTCGCGCGACATGCTGGACCCGTGCGCCAGCGTCGGCGCGTCGTGCGTGTGGAACGGGCCCAGCACCGAGCCCTCGGTCGACCCCGCCGGCTTCGGGTGGTTGATGCTGTCCACGAGGAGCGAGAGGCCCAGGATGTCGGAGAGGAGAATGAATTCCTGTTTGGTTTTTCCAACCGAACCGTGATGAGCCTTACTACATACGCACGGGGTTTACGCGCCGGAAGCAGCTACGGGCGAGCGGCATATATACATATACGGTCCGGGTAGTAGTGGGTATTACTTTCTACTTACATGCCGCACGTCGCTGCTGATCTGGCCGCAGGCGACGAGGAAGTTCAGCGCCGTCATCCACTCGTCGGTGCTGATGCGCGTCTCGCGTGCGAAGTCGTGCAGGTGCGTCACGAGCCGCTCCATGAGGTAGCGGAGCCGCGGGTCGCGGCACTGCGCGTTGATGCGGTTCGTGTTCGGCGTGATGTTGTCGATGGTCAGGTCCAGGAGCGGAGGCCCGTTGTTCGCCTTCTTGGGTGGTGCTGCCATCGCGACGCGACTGGATGACGATGGTTTCACAGGATTTACGATGTGCGGTGAGATGGATATTCACGGCGACAGACCAGAGATTGGAACAGAGTCATGTGGGTATATGAAGGAGAGTGAGTGGAAGACAGCTAGCTACCTAGCCACGCACGCTGCACTTGAGCTTCAAGCAGATGTTATGTAGACAGACATTATAAGTATAGAGAGAACCATATATGGCCATTGGAACTTATGTAATTCTCAGTCATCCCGACCATCACTAATTGAGTTCCCATCCGGCAGTTAAAGGAGGAACTCTGCTGGCCACTTGGCTATAACACGAGGTCGGCCCGGGCGAAGTTTCGGCCTGGGAAGGAAAACCTGTGAACAGATACCGCTCGAGCTTCCGAGGAGCGGCCCACATTTGCCTTGCTGAGAAAACAATTCGTCTTGCCACATATCTGCCCTTGGCCCTTTCAGAAACTCAAGGAATAAAGCAATACATGTTCATTTGAAAGGGCTCTCAAGAGGGGCCGAGGCAGAGGGGGGAAGGCGTCGATCAAGGGTTAGGGTTGTGGAGTGCGGGGTGATCAGTGCGGTTACGTCATAGGTCACGTGACCTCTCAGAAAATTGTATTTCAAGCTAGGTTATCGAGAAAGCTAGTTTTCCATCAGGAACCATCAATAAAACACACTTCTCTGCTTCAAAAGCCCTTGCTTATCTGGTGCGGTATATGCGGAATTAATACGTTCGTTCGCCTTTTAAGGTTATCAAATCTTTTTTTTACGAATTATTTAGTCCGTCGGGTTTCCTCCGTGGTGTATTATCGCGGATTTCCTTATTTATTTAATTATTGCTCGATCTTTTGATTTAAGGCTTTAGCTTTCGGAATACCTTAATTTTATTAAGGTATTCCTAATCTGCGTTAATCCAGCTCGTTTCTTATAATTAGGCTTATCGCTATTGCAAATTTGCTCCCAAAATCTTATTGTTCCAAACCTAAGAAATCGTTTTATATTAACCTTACGAGCTAAAGCTTCGACCTTTATAGATTTCCTGGTTGGTAAGCTTATTTTTACAAAATCTTCGCTTTCGCCATTTCCGGGATAAAATTTTTTGGTTCCTTATAACCTTAAGTATGTTAGGCGGTTAATCGACCTTTATAAAAGCTTTTTAACCTTTCGAAGAAACCTTAGTTTTTTACGATTAAAATCTGCCTTATTTTCCAGCCGGCATCGTTATTCCTTTAATGCTTTAGGCTTTTTTCCTGAGGTTAAAATTTTCCTTTCGTTATTAGTTCGTTAAAACTTTACCTTTGATATTATTAATAATATTGTTATTATCCTTTTAAGTTTGCCTTTAAAGGAAAGTTTGCTTTTTTTCGAATTTTGTTTTGCGTACGGATATTTAGACTTACCAACCTTTTTAGAGAATTTGAAGGCTTAGAGTGGTTTTGTTGATAATTTTAATATCTTTAAAACATATAAAAGTGGGAGTGCGTCCGAAAAATTATCTTCCCCCGCTTCCGTTATAAGAAACCCATTATTTGTGGAACCCGTAGTTGAAATCCTTGTTGAACTTTTGCCTGAAGTACCGTTTGTCCCCTTTTATTCCGTTAACATATTTAACCCTGTTAGCTTTTACGCTCCGGCTATTTTTCGTACCGTAATCCCTGATGTGACGAGCTGTGGAAAGTTTAACGGCAGTAAGTTTGCTTTAAAATGGTTTGCCCGGTTGAAGTGGGAGTTTAAAAGAGCAGGTTATGTTAATGGCTAGCTACCCGCTTTAGAAGTTTTCCAGGCCATCGACATGCAGTGTGACGGTAAGGCGGTTACGTTTCTCGATAGCAACCCTCGAGTTAGAGCTGCTTTGGATCGGGCCCTTTTTGATGCAGTTACTTAACTTGATTTCCAAGCCGTGGAGCAGGTTTTGAGAGACCAGTTTCTAGCCAAGCTAATTAACAATCTGGATAACCGCCTTATGATGGATATGAATAAGCTTGCTTAATAGTCCGATAAACCTTTTGTTACTTATTATATTCGAATAGTTACCCTTTTAAAACGTATTGGCGTTCGGGATCTTTTTCGAAACCCTTAAAGCGCATTTTAGAACCCGTTAACTTTATTTAAGGCTTATATGTTGCAGACGCTGATTTATCGTTTCGTTGATGGTTTGAGGGATATTGATTTGCGTCGTAAGGCCATTAATAAGAATGCTTGAAATTAGGCTGCTTTTTAGGTAGCTTATGACGTTGTGAAAAACTGTTAGTATATCCTGGATAAAAAGGCAGCAATTAAGAAGTTCCGGGTGGAAACGGTTCGATACGAACTTATGAAGAAGTTTATTATAAATCGTACTGGTTTGCCTTTGGATTACGTTTTAATTTGCCAGTATCCTCCGGCGTTAACCTTTAGCTTTATTAGCATCCTTAATTTATGGACTTTAATACCTTATAGGATGGGATTTTTTTACGGTTTATATTTTAATTACCCTGCTTTTCCGCCTTTAGCTGTTTTAGTTGGCGATGCTAATTTTGTACTTAAAATTAATTTATATCTTTAAGGCTTTTATTATCCTTGGTATCCCGCTTTATAAATTAATATCTTTCCGAATGTATTTTTACCTTAGAACGTAAATAATTAGAACGGCCAGTTTTAAGCCTTTTTTTAGCCTTAGGTATTTACATATCCCAGAAATCAGAACCAAAATATACGCGGTGGAGGTAGAGGCCGTAGAGGTTATCTTATTAGGAACCGAGGTAAGATTGGCTTTAACGTTCGTATTGGCAATTTGAACGTTACGTAACGTTTTTTAGCTAGAGAGATATCGAAGTACCTAGTTGTGAATGGTTTTAAGCCTTTACCGAGAGGTGGTATTTGCTTTAAATATGGAGAAATAAGTTACTTTACCCCAGTTTGCTTAGTTTTTTTTGATAGGTAGCTTTAGAACTGGGAATAGGTTATTCTGAAAGCCTTTATGTATTTTAGGCCTTTCTTTTAAAACTTTGGAAATAATTCGATATTATAGGGATAAGGCTATTTGGATTTTGCTTTAGCCTAAATCTTTTATGACTAAATGTAACCTGGGTTCGTTGAAAAGTTGCAGGCTGATAATTAGATTTGTCGTCAAACTTTTGGAAGTTTAACTGTTATATTAAGCACTTTTACCTTAATTATTACTCCCGCATTTTCCGGTTCCCAGTCCCTTTTTAATCTTTAGAATTTACTGGGTTCGAAAAGCTTGTCGATTAAGGTTAACCTGTTATCCTTTATTTTAAAGCATGATGATAATCTGAAAGAGGAAGTTTGTAAGTTCGTATACTTTTTGAACTTAGTTGTCGGGCCGGCACCTAAGAAGCGTCGAGGAGCTGCTGGATAGGGTATCGTATTTATTAAAGAACTTTTTAATTTAGCTAAACTTTTTAAAGGTTTTAATGGGCGACGCGGCGCGAATGAGGTCGGTTCCAGTGGCAAGAAGATTCGACGCAAGGGTTTGCAGGAGATATACGGCCGTATGGGAAAGGGCTCTTTTGATTTTTTGCAGTTGGCCAAAGCTATTCGTGTTGATTTAAGCCTGATTGATTTTTTTCAGATTAGCCCAAAGTGTGCCAAATAATTTCGACACTTATTTATAAGACGTAACGTTAAGTTTGAAAGGCGAGCCAAGCGGAAAGCCGAAGCTTTTAAAGGCCGACGTCCAGCCTTAGTTCCTTTTGTAAGATAAAGGAAAAATTTAAATATTAATACCACTATGTTAAACGTAGCTGTTCGTTTTAATATGGCTGAAATTATTATGGTACCTAAATACCCCCCTGCTTTTAAACCAATTCGAGCTTATTATATAAACGTTATTTTAAAGTATAAAAAAGGAGACGTAATAGTTTTATTTACCTTACCTAATAACTTTGTATAAGCTGATTAAGGTAGCGATGTTAACCTTATGTCCAAGTTTGCGGCAGATAAGCTGGGTTTAAAACGCCGATTATTGAAAAATCTGGGAATTGGCAAATTATACCTTGTTACCTTTAACGACAGATTATTTAAAGTAACCGAATTCGTGTTATTTGGTATTAGCGTACAGGGTATCTGGCGTTCCGTATAGTATCTTTTGAAACTTTATAACTACTTTGGGAATTGCGTTATCTTTTTAGGTTTCCCTTAGCTTTAGGATGTTATCGCCATATTTAATATACGACAAAGTTTCTTAACGATTAAAGATAAGGTTATCGGTAAAAAACGAATTAAACTTTGTAAACCTTTTTTTACTTAATACAAATATTATAAAATTGCATTAAATTCCGGGGATTTAAACCTAAACCTTGAAAACCATTTTAAAGTGGTTACCGAAAATTTAAACTTTTTAAACGATAAGGATTTAACGGATTTAGATTTTGATTCGGGAAATTAAAGTGCTAACTTCGACCCGAACAGGTCGTTAAACCGTTTTAAAGGTATAATGTTATAAATAAAAGGATTACCCCCTTTTTCGATAGCTTTTTATTAATTATACCTTCCGAAAACCTGGGTATTTAGCTTAAATTAATTTATTATTTCCAAAATTGGACTTTTACGTATACGTTTAGGTTAACTTTTAAGTCCCAGGTTAACGTAAGTTATAAGGCTTTATACAGTTTATCGTTTACTGTTCCGGTAAAGTTTTCCAATCTATCAAAATTCTTAACCTACGAAAAGTTGGGGCTTAAGAAATATGTTTAAAATTCTTATGCTTAAAAGCTTTTTCCGACCGATCGTCGTGTCGAAAGATTATATGTCGATTGGGAAATACCCATAGACGTTATAAAAGCATAGTTTAAGGATTACGGAACCAGTTTAAATCCCTTAATATTACCAGAAATCAAAAAGAAGGTTATAAAAACCTTATATATTTACCGTATCCTAAATGCTACCTTTATATTAAATATTCCACTTATAGATTTATACCAATACAAAATTCGGCTAAAACAAAGTATTACTTCTTGGAACAAATCGAAGCGTAAATATTGGTTAATCCCTTAAAAATATTAGCTCGATAAATTCGTCCAAAAGGGTATTAATGTTGGCATATATAAGCTATGTTATATTGCTAACGGATATTTTTCTAATTAAGCTGCCTAACCCGTCCTGGTTAGCAAGAATAAAAACTTTAATTAACCAAACTTATGGGCAAAACCCCGTTTTACCTTTAACTACCGGAATGTCGAAAAAGATATACTTGGTACGAACATTACGCTTTTAGCTAATATTTATAACTACCTTTTTTATCCAAGTATTAATTCTTATTCTATCTTTAACCTTAAGCATAAATATTAGATTATGGAAATCCACCCGGACGATCGTTACATTTTGGCCTTTTATATTCCCGGATTCCCTTAGCTCCAGCTTATAAGAATGTTTTAAAGTTATTAAACCTTTACGTTTTCGTTTACAAAGCTTATAACTATCGCTTTAAGATTTATACCAAAACCTTAAGCAAAGCCCTTTTTACTAGCACCCGAAGGACCGTCGACCATACCCTTTACAACTTTCTATATGGACGACGTCTTTGCTACTTATCAGAATTTCGACTCTTAATGGGCCTACATCAAGAATTACCTGTTATTCCGATTTCTGTAGGCCAAACTAAGACTTTCTTTTAAGAAAATCCGATTGGGCTTCGATTAAATAGTCGCTATAAGTATAACTTACAAAATTTATGGCAAACTAGCCATAAAACCCGAACGTGCCAATAAGTTTAGGAAATGGCCTGTACTACGTAACCAAACGGTTATAAAAGCCTTCCTAAAGGCCCTAAGCTTAACGCAAAAATAAATTCGGAACTGCGTTAAGATATTTCGCCCCCTTACCCGTTTAACGGAAGATGTCGAATAAAAATAGGATAAATCAAAAGCCTTATCGTTTAAGCTGTTACGAAAGCTTTTATCGACTGCCGTTAATATGCATAAGCTGGCATTTAACCTGCCAGTTAAGATATACTTAAATACTTTTGGTTTCGCAGAAAAATACCTAATAACCCAACAATAGGATAAGGTAACCAAGCCACTAATATACAACAGCTTTATTTTTACCAAAACATAACGTAATTACAGCACGTATAAACGCGAACTTTGCGCAATCATTAAATTCTGTCGGCGTTACGGCCATATGTTCAAAGCTCCTTCCCCTTCCTGTATTTACACTAATTATAAGCCTTTTACATAGTTTATGGATTTATTAAATATTAAAGGGATCTATACTCAATAAGTATCTAAATTACGGCTCCTAAACGTCCGAATTACATATTTAAAAAGCTTTCGCAACAAGATAACTAACGCTTTATCGCGTACCATTTTTCCAAATAACAAATATAAAAATAATATTTTATTTTATCATTTTGGAAACATCTCGGCTAAAGGATTATAAGTTTAGAAAAACGGAAAAGGAAAATACGCTAAATTATTAAAATCCCTACTTAAACTGCAAAAAACCGATAAAATTAATTAAATATTTAAATCTTAAGTTCCATCGAATTTGACGACGTTAAAACCTGGATATATATGGTCTAATAGATTAAAGGGGATTAACTTACTACCTTTAGCCTTACCAATAGGTTCATACGCCGTTTTTAACTTTAAGTTTTCCCTTCCGTAAAAACAGGATAACTAATACTTTAATATTTATGCCGTCTTAAAACACGGATTTATAAACCCAAACAATTGCTTAAAAAAACGAATCTTATTAAATAAAGCTCAAAACTTTCGGCTTAAAAATGGAATACTCGAACACCGATATAAGAGCCTTTAAAAACGGTACGTTTACAAGCATAAAGTTTTAAACGCGCTATCAAAAGCTTATAATTAAACGGGTTATTTCTTTCCAGCTATTACCTTATATAAATTAAACCAGTCTATTTTCTGGCCGGGAATGGCGAAAGATACCATCGATTATATAGCAGGATATCTACCGTATACATACCACGGTCCAGCAAAGCTACTAACGCTTACGCAGCCTGTTACAATACATACTCCATTACAACTTATGGCCGGAAACTTCGTAAAGCCTTTTCCATTATCCATCAAAGGTTATTATCATTTACTCGTTCTGGTCTGCTACTTTAGTCATTTCGGCTGGGCATTCCCGACTATAAATATCTTAGCAGAAGAAATCATCAGATATTTAAACAACTGGATTGATTTAATCGGTACCTTTCCTTTAACGTTTTACCTCGATCCTAAAAGCGCTTTCGTTTTATCAAAGGTTTACGGTTATGCTTAAGAAAAAAACATATCCATCGTAAATGGGCCCTCTGGTTCATATCGGAGTTTCGGCCTTGCCGAGGTCTTCATACGGGTTATAAGGCAAGTAATGAAAAAAACTGTCAACCCGACTCCAAACCCTTTTGCCTCAGAATTAAAACAATAAGATATGGAGGTTCCAAAGATAATGGCTAAAATTAACGCTAAACATATACATTCATTAGGTTAATCACCTTTCGAAATTCTTTATAGCCACTTACCTATAAAGGTTTTCGAACAAGCATACCCTTTTCGAAACCATACGGAGCTTAAAGCATCATTATCTTATCCAAGTTTCGACCTACCAAAAAATAATTAGTTCCGGGAGTTAATAATTCAACATATGGCCAGGATACAATATTATTACGAGGATATCAGGCAATACGTCGAAAAGACGAGGAAGGCTCGTAAAGCCGTACATAACTTTAAATTACAAAAGGTTCAACTAAACGGCCTTGTTATATTACTGCAAAAAAGGAAAACGCCCAAGTTCGGAACTAAATAAAGGGAACCGTTCATTGTTGGGTTAAGATCAGATCGATTTACCTTTAAGCTTTTACAGCTAAATGGGAAACCAGTCTCGATACATAACTATTACGAAAACAACCTTAAACCTTTCAATCCCAGAACCAGCTATCTTAAGGGTTTTTCAAAGTTAGCTTTACCGTTCTAAAATTTTCTACGTCGAAAGAAAGGACGTTTATAAGTATTTTCAAAGTAAGGTCGCCCTTATAAAACCCCCATAGTAACGGAAAGATACGGTAAACAACGTGGAAGATTTTCAGCTATCTGGAATAAAGAAAAAAAATTATACCTAAGGAAAAAACGTTAAAAAAAGTAAAGGCCTATATTATCACATTATACACCTAATTTCCTATTTAAGTTTTTTTGTTATTATTATTACCATTATAACGCGAACTATTATGATTCGCCGTTTTTCTATTATTCTTATTATCATACATAACATTAATAACCTTTTAACTAACCTGCGAAATTTAGGTTCTTATTTTTACAAACTTTATTATTATATATAATATTAATAATTCTTTAAGGTTCCTTGTTTTTACAACTTACAGTTATAAAAGGCGGAAACGAACGTAACATACCAGATTCCGAAAATCCAGCCATAATAAAACTTTTTTCCGAACGTATTCGTTAGAAATACCAAAAACACCTCCGGAACAATCCTAAAAAATCGAAAAAAGGACCTATAGGAAAAAAAAACATCGTCGGATCGCTTTCGGGCTTTAAAGGATTTCCCAATCTTTTTCGAAACTATGGGAACTTACAGTCCAAATCCGCCTCTAAGCTAACTCCTACGCCAATCCGAAACCCCCCCAATCGACCTCTAGATATACCTACACCCTTACCTATCGCCAGCGCAAGTTCGCTAAAACGAAAATCCCTTTTTAATAATAACCTTAAGAAACGGAAATCCCCTTTTAATAATAGCTTTCCGAATAAGCCCTCTAATAATAAAGACGAACATAAAAATACCCAGGCTAAGGATAATACGGACGAAAATAACTTTCCTTTCGGAAATAAATCAACTTGCAAATTCGTTTTAATAAAATCGGTAAATCGTACCATAAGTACAGGAATAATCCTTAAAAATAAAAAGAAAAATTCTGTTATAAAGCAAACCTAAACTTATTCAAAAAATATATATATCGGATTTTTAATAAACGGCCTTTATCCAGCATTTCTAAAGTTAGCTAAAAACGAAGCTTACAATCGTTTAAATACTGATAAATCGAGCGCTTTAACCTTAAAAGAAAGCGCAAATTAAATCCAGTTATCCAAAAAAAAAAGTAAAGCCCGGATAATTGCTAAGCTTATAGATAAATTTAGTTATCCCGGAAATAATCTGAAAGTAATTAATTACTTACAACGGAACATAAGCTATTTTATAATCCCTTACCACCACCTAATAAAACCGCATATATTAACCCTAATTAAAAGGAAACTTACAAAAAATAATGTTCAAAGTTTTTCCAAAAATATAACCTCCTAATACCAATATGCTTAACTTTTTAAATTGCCGTTCGAGGTTAACGCCGAACTTTTAAACCTTATTAAAACAATTACAATTAATAAACTATTTACCCTTAACGATATCGGAAATAACAAGCTTAAAACCTGCATCTTTTACGTTATAAACTTCCCCCCAATACTAAAAACTATTAATTTTAAACTAAAGAACAAGTTTCGCGAAAATATCCCTTTTTCTGCCTTACCGGCATTCTTTGCAAATATCTTTCTAACAGCAAAAAATTATTTTAACCTTTAAGGCATACTTAAAACTTTTACGAAAAAAATAAATCTAAATCATTTTAAAATTAACGTTATAATTATGGAACTTTTAACCTAAAATTACTTTTTAAGAACCTTTTTGGAAAACCTCCCAAAGATTCCCACAGTACCCGTAATAGAAGCCGACCCGGCCATCTTCGTCGGCTATTTTGAACACCTATTAAGGCGCATTAAAGTTTCTGGATTAACTTTTTACCCCCATCCCATAAAATTTGCCGAAACAACCCACAAAACTAACTTACTTCTAAAGAAATCTCTTTTTTCTAATCGTATTAACAAGCCCTAATTAAGATCCGTCCTAAATCAAATTTACAAACCCCCGCTTTGTTATTATACGCCCTATAACTTAATCGGCTTATTTATTCCAAAATTTTTAACCAACGAATTAAACAACATATTACCATTCCGCTACTTTACAGATAGTTATACCAAAATAATTAAGCCAACGATATCACTTCTAAGAAACGTCAAAAATTTAGGCTTCCCGAATTACGTTAAAAACTTACGCATACCTTTAAAACGCGTTCTATTCTTAAATAACGCTTAACTAACATACCTTACTAAACCTCAAAAGGCTAAAAATCTCCTTAATATTAATAAATTTCAGAAATTTAATTAAAACGTTACCTATCCAACCTTTAATAATAATCACTTTTTACTTAACGGTTTCGGGAAAGATATTATATCACCTTCGAAACGGAAAAATTTCAAATTTAACTCGCTAAAAAAACAAAAAGATTTAAAATTATTATATAATAAGCTACTTAATTTTAAATATAAATAAAGATACCGGATTAAGGAAAAAATTAACGCCTACAAACCTTAAAATCGCATACGACAAAAATTTTCAAATCCACCTGCTATCCAGAAACTTAAAGGAAAATCATCGTCTACCTTAATCGACTTAACAAAAAACCTTTTTTCCAAAAAGGCCACCAAAAAGAAAATATATATAAACAACAGCTTTAACACCTTTTTTACCAATTCTATTACTCGACTTCGTATTAAAAAAAAAAAAAAAAGGATCTTAAAAAAAGGCTTCATTTACTATCGTCAAATTCGGAATTTGCTTAACCAACTAAACATCAAATCGGGCCAGCATATCCTATAAAAAAAAAAAAACTTCCAAGTCCCAATCTTTCGTAAAAAGCCTAATAATAAAATAAAAAATATTAAATCCGAATTTATCAAGTTCTTAAGTAAATTTAGCATTCGAAAAAGGAAACATTACAAAATAAATAACAATCGGCCCGTTATTTTAAAAAAACCTATTCCAGCTTTAAGCAAAACGCCCTTTAAAAAAGGCTAGTTTAAAGTCGAAAAAAAACAATTTATAAAAGCTCGAAAACCTTTTAACTACTTTCAAATTTTCAACCAATTCGAACTTACAAAAAAAAATTATTACATTATAACTAATCGGAAACTTACCATATTAAAAAACTGCTATAGCGAAATCCTAACAAACTTCAAAATAAACTTTAAAAAAACTTTCCAAAAATTCAAACAATTCCTTAAAAAAGGTTTTACTTTTACGCTATTTAACATTCGAAATTTTTTACTTAATTATAATAAATCCTAAACCTTTTACGAATTCCTAATTAAACTTCATAACGTTTATTTAAAAAATATAAGCCGACTAATTAATCTCCTTACCAAACTTAAAAAATATAAAAAAAACCTAAAGGTTTTCTTAAAAACAAATCGCCTTTTTATAATAAAAAACCTAAATAAACTTTTCGATAAGCAAAACTTAATACTTATTTTTAGCAGTCAGGATAAATGGATTTCAATTTGGAATAATTTTACGGCCCCTTAAACGAAAAAGCAAAAAAGTAACATTTAAAAAATTACCGTTATATTAAAGCTTATCTTTATTTATTTCCTTACGGTTTCATTATTTTTTATTAAAATAAAGGTTCATTTTAATAAAGGTTTTAAGCAATAAATACTAGGTAATAATTATTATAACACCAACAAAATAAAAATACTTTAAAATATTATCTTATAACTTAAAAAGCCAAATAATAATTTTAAACTTAAACAAAACGATTAAATTAAACTTGCTCGTAATGGAAATATCCGGTATCAAAAAAAGATCTTATCCGTTAAGCTTTAAAAATTTATCTTAAATAATTTACAGCTTACTTTTCCCGATATATCTCGTCTTAAACTTCGAACAATTTTTAAAAGCGACCTTTTTACAAACGCAACTTAAGGAATAAAAGTACATAAGCATTATTAAAAAGATGCTTCGATAAATGGAAACAAATAAAGGATTTTGCAAACTTTCGCTTAAGCCGGACATTTTAATTCGAACTTTAAGGACGGCAAATCTTCAGTTTTAAGCCATTAAAAAAAGTAAGTAAATAAAAACCATTCAATCTTAACTAAAGGAAAATTACCTTAAAAGTTTTTCATTTAAAGGTTTCATATTCAGGCAGGGTCGCCTTCTTAAACCCCCCCCAGTTAATCAATGCGGTTACGTCATAGGTCACGTGACCTCTCAGAAAATTGTATTTCAAGCTAGGTTATCGAGAAAGCTAGTTCTCCATCAGGAACCATCAATAGAACACACTTCTCTGCTTCAGAAGCCCTCGCTTATCTCGGGGTTGTCAGTGTCACCTCTGCCAATTGCATAATTTCATTGTCGCGGCTTCCGAATTGCATTTACTGGGACTCTGGAAAGAAGAGACAGATTCACTGGACCAACAATGTCAAGTGAACCAGGAAAGCATAGCCAAGGTGCCTTTATAAGGAGACAAAAGACACAGAGAACGGATGACGAACGTTATGTACTTAGAGTATGTAATTATGTACCTAAGTATCCCAGAGACAAAATAAGAGCAGGAGACCGTCATGAATATCGGCCCAGTCTCTCTGCAAACACACCCACTCAATACCAACCCGCCCCTGAAAAAGAAAAGTTCAGAAAATGAAAATTTTGGCGTTTCCTCGGTCCCTTTCTCCCTGCCCCTTCACTCCTTCCTCGTCAGCTCGCTTGTCTCGCTCACTTCGCCTACTCTCAGATCATAAGCGCATGTATCCATGTCCCTTGGGACTCTCTCATCAAAAAAGCTCAAAAGCCGGGTCCGGCATGAACATCAGTTTCAAGTGGTATATGCAAACATTCGTTTCGTGTCCAGTCGTAACGGTCGTATGTGTACATGAATGTGGCTGTAACCTGCCCGCCCGTATAAGCGCGCGACTAAATCCAACGCTTGTGCGTATACGGCTATGCCAAACGTTCGTCAGGCCGCCAGTCGACAGGCACCTCATATTTCCTCGTCATCCTCCTCGATAGGGGCCGGCGTCCTGCGCTCGTTTCGCCTCTTCGGCCTCCGGTGCCTGTTACTCGAGATGTTACTCGCGGAATCCTCGGGCGCGATGTCGAAATCATCGCCACCCCAATCGCTTTCACTGTTGACGCCATCCTCATCGCCCATGGCCCAGGCGGGTCTCTCAGAACCGTATGAACCTCCCGAGTGTGGTAGGACATCGATACGTCCCGCGCGACGGCTTTGCATGCTCATGGAGAGCCCCGCATTGCGTTGCCGCAGCGCGCCGCGTACCATCTCGGCCCGCCGGTGGAGTTTCTCGAACGCGTCCTCTAGTGCCTCCATGCCCCTGTAGATCTCCCGCTCTACCTCGGCCAGAACCGCCACTTCGACCTCCTCGTCGTGTGAGACGGGCTGGCGACTACCAGGGGCGGCGGACGAGGATAGCGAGACGAAGGATGCGGGTGTTGTGCCCCGCGAGTACATGCCCGAGAAGGGGGTCGTATTTCGCGAAGACGCGAAGCTAGGGGTGTGTCGCATCGGCGTCATCGGGCCCCTGGAAGGCGGCGGGGAGAAGAGTCCACTAGCAGGTGTGGCTCCTCGAG
Source organism: Monosporascus sp. mg162 (assembly GCA_004155945.1). Classification (NCBI taxonomy): domain Eukaryota; kingdom Fungi; phylum Ascomycota; class Sordariomycetes; order Xylariales; genus Monosporascus; species Monosporascus sp. mg162. The sequence goes on from QJNY01000176.1 coordinate 126,435, forward strand.
ATAGACTGTTGTCGGCCGTGGGCGTAATCGAGTCGTCAGCATCTGCGCCGGACCAGAGGAACCCGTCAAAGCGCCCGGAAACCAATATTTCCCACTCCTGAGGATTGATGTCGGTGATGGTACTTAGTAAATCATGGTGGAAAGGGTTCTTGACCAGGTACATAGCAGTCTCGGCATCACGGGGCGCCTGCGACAAGCGATATAGACGCTGCAGCGCCAGCCCAGTCTTTACGAGGAAGTCGGTTCGAGGCTTCAGCATCGGTGTTGGAGCTCTCACATCGGGCTGGAGCTCGCGAGCTCCGGACAGAAGTGCGTTAAAATAAGGCCTCTCCCCCTGTTCGAGGCTCGTTAACATGGCGAAAGCCAACGTCTCGTCGTCAACTTCGGACGGCGGAGGAGCCGGCGTCTCATCGCAGCTGTTCATCCATTTATCAACTGCCGATCTGACCTTCTTCGACTGTCGTAGATAATGATCCCTGAATTCCTCGGCGATATCCGGATCGAGGTTCACTGGAGAAGCCGGTCTCGGAGGCACGTCCGCAGCTAGCTCGGCAGCGTTTATACCAAGATTTGCCAGGTCGAACGGTGGCCACGCCGGCAGCTCGACCCTGCCCCCCACTCTTTCCAAGACCTCTCCCCATCCCAACCCCCGGTGCTCCTCTGGTGTCTTCTCGCACATGATACAGCTACACCCTTCGGCGGGCAAGTCCCTGGAGAAGACATCTTCCAATCTATCAAGCAGACGCCGCGCCACTGACTTGTGTCCGGTTGCGACCGCCACCGAACCTTGCTTGTGAATGACTGTCTGGTACTGGTCTAGGAGGTTGAAGAACGGGGCAAACAGCGTCTCAGCGCCCGCCAGGGGTGGGTTTGAGGGCCGGGTCCCGTTCTGGCGAGGCATGACGGAAAGGAAATCCTTGGGCACAGGGTGAGGGAGGCCCCCATGCTGGAGTAGGTAGTCGACCCGCGGCACCTCTTGAATGTTCAGCGGAGGCGGAGGAGGCGGTGGCGGCGGTGGGCCGCCCAAATCGGTCATAGGTGTTGCCGAGGGCGTAGGCCGTTCGTTGTCCTCGATATCGAGGTGCTGCATCGGATGTTGCTTCTCGCCGGGGAAGGCCTGAGACGGTGGGAACTGGGGAGTGACTGTAGGTGTTTTCGGCGACGAGTCCTGTACGGATTCTGGAGAGTCGTCTATTTCGATGGGACTCGGTATCCTGGTGATCTTGGTCGAGACTGCCCGCTGCGGTGGAATCGACGTTGCAGTTGACCAAGTTCCCCCAGACCTGTCATCACTGAGACACGAAGCATCGTCGGCGACTGTCTGTGCGATGGGTGGAGGAGGCGGTGGTCTCGTGGGAGGACTCTGGGTGTACGTGAGTTGAGTCGAAGTCTTGGATTTGGACGATAGTTTCGATTTGCCATCTTCCCGTTTTGAGCCAGTCCTCGATACTCCCGATGCTCTGGATGACCTAGATGCTCTAGAACCCGGCCTGTCATATTCCTCCCTCAGTCTTGATGCGGAAGCCTTCAACCGTCTCTTGTCCCCCGAAAGGTCGGTCTCGGGGGGAGTGGGCGGGCGGTCATCTTCTTGGTCGGTCGAGTCGCTGCTGTCGGAGTAATCTGCCAGCCTTGACATTTTCCTTCTGGATCCTAAGTCTGTAGCTTCGGGTGTAATGGGGTCATGATTCCGGCGAACGGACGAGCTACCACCGGAGAGTTCCTCTCGACTGCGGAGGCCCACGTCTTCCTTACTGTGGGCCTTGCTGAAGCTGGGATAAGGTAAGCTAACTCGGCTGCTGCTGGCTCCGGGTATTGACGTCCTCGAGAGCTCGGGTACAAGGTCGGCCAAGGAAGAAGCGTTCTTTTCTCGGTCCCTCTCCTTCTCTTCCCGGGTCCTATGTCTGCGGTGGGACTGGGAGGATGATACACGGGGGGAAGACAGGGTGGAACCCCCATCAACCGAGGACCTATGCTTGCGTGATGAGGATGACTTATGGTGGCGGTGGTGATGATGCTTGTGTGCGTCCTTGTCTTTGTCCTCCTTGCTCCTCTCGGATTTGCTATTGCGGCTGCTCCGTTTCTCTCGTGGACGGTCGTCGGCAGCCGTCAAATGAGAATCGCCATCGTCTCGGTCCTTGATGCCCATTTTGAATTGCAAGAAGTCGACACGAGGTTAGTGCGGACCGAACCGAAGCATGTGAGCCCAATGGGGCCCGACTACGTTGCAGTTTCTACCAGGGAATGGTATGGGATGCCGAAGTTTGGGAAATGTGTTGGTCAAAGTCTTGAGTCGAGCAATAAAAGTTGGGGGGCGGGTCACGATGAGCCTATCGTGCTACTGCCTCTCTGTCTTGTCCTGCGTCGATTGAGGGTCTCTCGATTTTGGGTATGATTGAAAGTCGCATGTGGGAAGGAAAAGGCTGGGGACATGCGGATATTCGAAAGACACGAATAGAGAAGGAGGTTGTGATGCAGGATGCAGGTTGTGCCAGCACATTGAAGCTGTGAATTCGAGAAAACCGGTCGGCGGCTGCTGAATGTCTTGACGCCCGGTGATTCGACGCAGCTTTCGGAAGGCAAAACTGCAGCTTGTATGTATGGAGCGTGGGCCATCCATCGATGGGTTCAGTCGGTGTTGGTGGTGGTCATTGTCGGAGAATAATCGGCACTGTGTGAGGGTAGGTGCCAGGCGCTGTCTTTTGAGCACTTGATAGTGCCGAGAACTACCCAGGTATAGAGGACGAGCGCTCTATAACAATGTCACCTACTTGGCTTTTCCCTTCCTTGTGTTTCCTTTTCTTTTCTTCATCTCTTTTCCTCAACAAAATGGATTAAGAGGCAAAGGAGTAAGGAAGCTGTAATTCTCTCCAATTATGCGTATGCATTTACTGTCTTCATTAATATCAATACCTTTCTCTGCTTCCTCTAGAACATTGAAGCCATCGCCCAGCACAGTGTCTCCCTAGACACAGACAGTACGATCCGATATCTGGGCGGGATCCAGCGGGCCCGCCTGATTCGCTGGCGACGGACCCAGCCGCCCCAGAATAATCAGGTATTGGGTACCTGAACCGCACACCGCAACTATGTCGGGCAGCAAAGTCCCACGATACCCGCTTAGCCGAGGGGGTGGCAGTCATTTTAGCCGCGCTGACAGGCTGAACACCAACCGAACGCCTCAACCAACACGGAGGGCATGTAGGGCGTTCTTGCAATATGATTGGCAAGGCTGCCATCCCACGTTCTATTTCGAGGCACCTTCTGGGTGGCATCAACTGTGAAAAATCTACCAAGGTGCCTGACTCCTCTCCTTGTCAACCAGCCAGCCAGCTACCCGGCATCGAGGGACACCGGGCGGTTTGATACTCCACCATAGGCAGAATATGCCATCCTGCCACTCTGTGAAGGTGCGTACGCAGGACGTTAGGTAGGATTCCGAACGAGACCCGCGTGGGCATTCGAAAGAGCCCCGAGAGACGTCCCATGTACCCGGTATCGCACACCGCTGTCAGCCGCGATTTGCAGGTCGACGCGGAAGACTTTGCGAAGTTCCACTCTCGTAGAGGCGGTCCCGCAAATGGTATTCCCACTACGGGCGCCATGGTTCGACAGACGCAGGCTTAACCGCGCCGTGAGAATGGGTATTAGGTAATAGGAGATTCTAGGTACGAGACTAGCCGCTGCGTAGAAAGAGGCTCGAATTTGTACCTACCTCTGATTTTTCCACTTCGAAGTGGGTGGGCGGTCCGAGATCAGATACATTCGTTGTAGCTACCTTTGGGGGTATGCCTTGGAAGAATCATCTATATATCCATAGCGGCCCGTCGCCCGCCAGTTTCTGGGACTCCTCGACGCCTTCTTGCCGCCCCTACCTCTCACAAGCTGACAATGGGAGAATGTCCGCCGGCACCGGGAGCTCACCCTCACGCGCGCCATGATTGATGGAGATGATGATCCATTCGTTCATCTACAAGACCCGTCATGTTCTGACGACGCGGGAAGTTAGAGCTTTGACCTGTGAACAAGGCACACAATACTATTCAAAAGCTTCACGCCTCTTTCTGCAGCGCAATGGTGACAAATGCGGCCTTTCCTGCGGCAAGCGAAGCTAAGATCAGTACTCTATACGTTAGTTTCTATTGTTGTCAGGCGTAAAGAATGGGCCAGGTGAGTGCCTTCCAATACGTAGGGGCAGATTGGCTGGCACCTGCCCTGACGGACATGTAGTGGTGCCTCTGCTTTGTGAGGAATCGCTTACGTTTGTATCAAATACCCAGATGGGCGTTGGTTTTCGTACAATTGCTATGTGGTCGAGAGCTATCGTAACGAGGTTATGACAAATCCCACGCCCCCAAATGAGGAGTGGGTTAGAAATGAGTGTATATAAGTTGGAGGAAGAGCTATCCTAAAACCTGGGACCTGAAGCCTCCTTTTATAGCCATTAACGGCATATCTAGAGCCCTCCATGCATGATCCTATATCGCTAGTACAATACTCGTAACCATTTCTTGAGCTCATGCTTCGGACATTCTAAAGCTTTCCAACCCCCACCCCCAACCCAACCCAACTCTGGTATCTTTCCATGATATACGCCACCCTTGGTTTCTCCGTTTATGCAAGGGGCCCTCTATATGCGCTCTACCGGGCCGGGTTGAGGCTGTGTTGCGTAAGGCTGAATGGGAACCGGAGTAGAGAACATGCCGTCTAGTTGGGCGTTCCAGTCAAAGTTCAAGTCCAGTAAGACAGCATCTGAACTCGTGTTGAAAATCCCAGGCCATGATGCAGACCGCGCATTATTATTGTCATTAGGGCATCGGAGGCCATAATCCGTCTGCTGAGGGAAGTAGGTAGGACCGAACTCAACCGTTTGGCGGGGTATCGCGCTCTGCTCGGCAGCTAGTCGCGCATCAGACAGCATGCATTGAGCGCTGCTCTCCTCGCCGGTCTCGGCTACATCCCGAGTCGAGTGCTCGTAAAGGTCTATCAGCCTAGGCTGGAGCCTGAGAACGAGGTCTTGGATTCGGTACTGGTCTCTGGCCCCGATATCCCGGAACTCTTCCTGGAATAAAATCCCGAGCTCGCGTCGTACGAAGCGCGGAAGCTCCCGTCGAGCAAATGCTGCGAAATGCTCTGGGTGGCCTGGGCTAGATGTTGAGCCATGATCGCCGCGCGTGATTTCATCATAATCTATTCGTTGACTTGGCTTAGTAAGGCGATTATTCCTTCTCGGGGTGAATACACGTAACTTACAGGGGCTTGGTATAGTCTCCAAATCATCGTCGGGGAATAGAATATGATAGATCTCCCTCCACTTGTCCTCATCGGTCATGTTCGGGTCTGACTTTTTCCTGCTCTTTAACTGCTTCTCCTGCGTCTTGGAGAAGCCATCCAGGAGTGTGTCATTGTCCCGCTTCTGGCAAGGGGGGTCTCGTCGTAGGTGAGCGTCACGAAAAGCCTCGTTCTTAAACGCTTCCCAGCACCGTGGACATTGGGGTGGTAGTGTGTGACGTCTATGAAGGTGTTCCCTGGTTATAGCACGAAGTCAGTAGACTAGTATATAAAAGAAGCCGGAAACCGGAAGAAGGCTTTCGAGTAACCATACTTGACTCTGTGGATCTCGAACCACCCGGGTCCGACGCATGTTGATTCCATACAGTACTTCCTTGGGTTTCTCTTGAAGTAGGGACAGGCAAATCGTCTAGCTCTACTATGGCCTGTTGGGCAATGTGGGTGTACATGTTGATCCCCGACGTGTATCTGGAGCCCAGGGGTTTGTGGGGTGTTATTAGTGACATCCTTTTGCTGATTTAACGCTTGAACTTGACCCGGAATTGGAGTGTTGATGTTCGCACCGGGTATAAAGTCCGGCTGAAGTGCATGGCTGGGTGAAGATGCTCGGGTGTCAGTTAGACGCACGTGACGCCGAACGGCTAAATAGGTCATGGCTGATTGGGTCAAAATTGAAGGCTATTAAATTGTGGATACAGCTGGCAATCCTTGATTACAGAATGGTGTTTGCTAGGCATCAACATGCTTTTATTTAGATATTCAATATGGTTCGCGTACTATCAGCCTGCCCGAAATACTAGGAAGTACCTGTACTTCATGTTTACATGTTGTTTTACTGTGTGTTGTTTTACTGGTGTTTGCTAGGCATCACTTTTATTTAGATATTCAATATGGTTCGCGTGCTATCAGCCTGCCCGAAATACCAGTAAGTACCTGTACTTACATGTTACACGTCGTACTGTGTGGTCCCCATGGTTTTGCCCAAATGCGCAGAAAGACCTCCGTCACATGCATAATGCAGGCTTCCAACCGGACATGATAGGGTGAACCATACACACCAACGATTCCTGCATAGACTAATGTGATAATCAGCCACACAGCTCATTCATTAACCTAGAGAAGCAGATCAAGGCTTCCATGGAGCGCCACTTTCCATAACCATGTTGGGCGTTACGACAAGCGCCACTCTCAAGGGCTACGGCTCCGAGCCTCCGACTTGAGTATTATCATCAACTCTACGCAGCCTGAACTAGTCGTTCTCTTAGATGGCAAGGGTGGCTTGGCGTCTTTTTGGAGAGAGACACATACAACGAAGGGTCTTGCAGCTACAACCCTTCGTGCGGAGGTTGCTATTGGTAAAGACCCGCAGGGACCGGAAAAAGTAGTAGATGAACCACTGATTAATCACACTGCAACCTCTGTTGGAGGGTACCTGGAAATTATACGCAACATCTGCACGGTCGCAGCCATTCAACTCTGATACCGACAACAAGCAATTGACGATCTGTCACCAAACGGATAACGCATGTGTGATTCTTGCCTGGCACCGTAATCAAGTCCCGGTGCTTTGCACGCCGAGCGCAGCGGCATCCCGTATGGTTACCGCTATGCGAAGCGCCGGTCTGCCCGTCCCCCCAGAGTGCCAGACCCTGTACCGCCGCATCGATAAATAGCCACTGGAGGGTGACGTCTTTGGTTTTGCCCATGCTGTTTACCGCTCCCTCAACGTGGACGACCTGAAGACACGCGCCAGTATCGCTGGCGAGGCGGCGAAGGCCATGGAGACCGTCATCCGTGATGCTGGAGACGACGAGTTGGAGCCTAATGGCCGCCGCTACATTCAATGACAGGTATTGGAGGTCGTAGATCGAGAGATTCCTGGCCTGAGCGGTACAATGAGCTGATTATAAACAATTTCCGCGCTGCCCCTGCACCAATTGCAACTTCATACACCACATCAGCGTGGGATTCGCCGACGGGACGCAGATTACAGGACAGAACGCCATTTCACACCCTTCAAGGCCGACATCAATGCCCGATGGCCTCACGACGTTTGACCGCTCGCCCTGAACCAGCTCGAACTGGAGACTGAAGTTGAAACGCACGACCTGATCCCAGAAGGCCACGGCCCCCAGGTCCCTAGGTCCCTGCCGACGCTGTGCAAGTTACAGATCCACTTTCCAAGGATTCCGACAAAAAACGGGTGACGACCTCCCGATCCGCCTACGTCGCATCTAGTACATTAATCCGTACGGGCACGAAATCTGGCCGATTCCCAACCCCAAGGTGGTGGCGGGGATCTGTTCCGCCGACACCGTCGTCTACAGCGTCGAGTCGCTGTACACATCGTTGATGCTGCGGGGCATCGGCGCCGCCTTCGCGGAGCGCCAGCGGGCAGGGCCGGGGACGGGAGCGAGCCCGCTGCACAAAATTCTGACCCCAAACTCGAGCAACGAGGCGGGCCCCAGCTCCTACCAACTGGCTACGTAGCTCCATTACCAGGTTGAAGCTCCTCAGCCTCTCCGAGCTGGATTCTGCAGCAATGCACGGCGGTCGACTCTGTGCGTCCGATCTCACGCGCCCCGGCGCCGAAAGCCAGGGCAGCTACACTGCGTACACCGGGACGAACAGCAACGGTCACGACAGAACTTCCGCCGCGGCAACGAAAGTGTGAAGTCGCTGGCAGCCAACGGAGCGGCGAGCCGGAGCGACGAGCGCGAGCGGCGCGGACGCTGCGTCGGCCGACGTAGAGCGCGGGCGGGCCGAGATTCGGCGATACGTGACGTTCCTGGTTTATCTGGAGGGCAAGGGTATGCCACAAGTGGACCGTGGTATGCTGGCCCGGTTGGGCGTCGATGCGTCCGTATGTACGGAGGCTGGGCGCCGGCGGTACGCTGCGGCACGACTGGGCGGCCCTGCGAAGGGAGGACACTGATTGCAGTGCGGATAGGACGCCCATGCCTCGGCATTAAGGATAAGTTTTATCCAAAGCAGCAAAGTGGTATACTCGGTTGCCCTTCCAATCTCCAACCGGATCACTCGCGGGACGCTGGGGAAATCCGCTTTTGCGTCAAGACTGACCAAGAGAGGGCAGCTGGTATCCTTACGGTAAGCCAGCAGCCTAATGCCACGGCCCTTCGCCGAGTGAGCCGGTGGGCATCATCGATATTGAATCGAAATTCCGCAAGTGCTTTTTGGTACCGATCATGGATAGAATCATTCGTCAGCCTTGGCGGCGTTCGTTCGAAGCACTCTCGTACCGCGGGCTTATTTGGAACGCCACAACATCTCGACCGACCAACTCGACGGGTACATGTCCCGATCCTAATGGAACTTAGCCGAAAACATTCTGGCTAAGCTTATGGTGGATGCGATTATGGATCGGATAATAGTCCTTCCTTTCATAGTGTGGCAAGGACAATCCAAAAGCGCCAGCAAACCCGTTCCCCTGGATAAAAGTGGATCTTTTGACCGATTAATTCGACGGGTACATGTCCCGATCCTAATAAAACTTAGCCGAAAACGTGCTGGCTAAGCTTATGGTGGATACGATTATGGATCGGATAATAGTCCTTCCTTTTATTGCGCGGCAAGGACAATCCAAGGGCGCCAGCAACGCCGTTTCCTTGGATGAGAGTGGATTTTTTGCGAACCTTACCTTGGTTCCCGGAGGTGACGGCAAGTTAACGGTGCACAAGACCACCTTGGGCTGCTGCATCGATAGGAACGGAGCACCATGGTTGAGGAGGCAGGCGCTATCCTTGACGGCGGGCCTTGCCGTGCAGAAGACAGACATGTTAGTGGAGCCCCTGGAGGTCCTCGACAGGGGTAGCAAGGTCACGATTGTATTCACCTACATCACGAGCCATTCATTTGGGGAGCTGATCTTTGCAAACATCGGTGCCAGATCGGCAGCTGCTGCCATCGCCGATCTGCCCGCCACGAGGGCCACTACCGTTCTGGACTGAGGGCCAAAAGGAGGCCATCCTGAATTCATTAAGCGGGCGCACTTCGACAGGACAAGAAACAGGATTACCCAACGGGACAACAAGAAGTCATACGATTCCGGATCTGAGACATTCCCAGTAGTATGGGGTTATGGAAGATGAATATAAGGCGGCATAAATAGGGACTCGCGCGGGGATCTGGCCTTTTCAGAATGGTACAAGACAGTATTCATGTAAAGGAAAGTGGTCTAGCTGTCCAAGAAACTGATTTGGGAAAAAAAAAGCATAGGTCTACAGCGGGGAAGCCATTAGGATGGTTGTTACATGGAAAGGGGTTTGAAAGAGGCAGGACAGGTACGCAAGGTACATGACCGCCCAACTATGGGCATAAAATCCGAAAATACTATGCCTTTAACCCTAGTATCTTGGCTAACAGTAACAATCCTCAGCCTCTCGTGTTGCTCCGAATCTATCACATGCTCACGCAGACGTGATATCCGGGCCAAGGGCTGCGCAGTTGGCACCTATTTTACGGTTCCACTTGCGGAAGTTGGCGCTGCTAATGCCGTACTTCTTGGTGATGCTGCCGCAGATGTCCCCGCTGGCGGCCTTATGTCACTCCTTGCAACCGCAGACGGCTGTGGACTGCGTCGGCCTCGGAGCCGTCGGGTTGCACTTCGAGGTCGGCTTGGCCGTAGAAGTCGGCGTTCTGGGAATTTCCTGAAGTGTGTCTGATGAGTCAAGTCGTTCCTAACGGGGTGTGGTTGGGCTTAGCAATACAATAGTAATATCCGAGCCGCAAGCTCGAACATTGGGGCCCTACGGTCGGGTTCCAAATTTTGAGGTTTGCCAGGCTGAAGGCCCCGTACTTCTCCACGATGCCCTGGCAGGTGGCACCGGCGACGGCGAGGTGGTACCGCTGGCAGTGGGAAAGGATACCGTCCTGGGTCGGGGTGGGTCCCGTGGGCGCCTTCTTAGTCGTGGTCGGCTTGGTTGCGATGGGCGGCGCCGTCGGGTCCCCGGCACGCCTACGCAATAATACGTCTTGGCTTATAGCCCCGAGCAGTCGTCGCCTACAGCCGGGTTCTACACGAGGAAGTCGTCAAACATGAAGGTGCCGTACCTCTTGACGACCTTGTTATACTTGTCCCCGATTACGGCCAGGTGGAAGTCGGTACAATATCGATCAGCCCATCCTGGGTCGGGCTGGACTGAGGGTTACCCCTGGGAGTCGGCGGCGTGGTCGTGGGGCCGGCGGTGGCAGTACCGGGCAACGCCGACGCAATAGTACGTAGCCGCTTATAGCCCGGGATAGTCTCTTTTTACGGCCGAGTCTTAGCCGAGGAAGTAGTTAAACGCAAAAACGCTGCCGTCAACCGATATATAGAGTGTGATCGACAACTTCTCAATGGCCTAATGGCCTATTGACCATGTGCACATCAGTACACATAATAAAACTGGGGACTGACAATGTATCATTCGTACCAACTCCAGGGCTTAGACCCGAAGGAGTTACCGCCTTCTTGGCTGACGAATTGATTGATTTATCACTCAACAGCTTCATGAAGCAAGCTGGTGCTTCCTATGCGACTGTTGCAAACGGTCCCTTAGGAAGCGCCATTTTCGTTGATTTCTGCCACTGGTCTAAACCATTCTAGGGATTCCGATAACTCCGGGCCAAAAGATACATTGCTTTGGGTGTGAAGGACATATTCGCGACAACCATTACGAAAACTACACCTAAAATGGGCTAGATTGGTATTTAGCGTCTTGGCTGAATTTTTTCTGCCAAGAGGTAGTGGTCAATAGGCCATTAGGCCACTAATTTGTGCCCCGAAGAGCGTTGTCGATCACACTCATAGTTTTGCTATAACTATCACCTCCAACTGTTAGGTAAAAGTTGGTATACGTAGTAATCAGCCCGTTTAAGCCGGGCTAGACTTCGGATCGCCGGTCGGAATAGACTGGACTATGCTGCTGCTCGACGCGGCAGGACGCGGAAGCCCGTAATTAACCTTCACGCGGTACGAGTTCCCGGCCTTGATGCCGCTGTAGTTTTCCTTTACGCTCAGGGAATATGGACTTAGGTTCCATTAGTTCGTTATAGGAGCTTGGGATATAATTGGTTGGTTTTAGCGTTATAAGGTGGTACTTATGTATTTTTAAAGAAATCCCTCCCTGGCCCCCCCCGCCCGAAAAATGGAGCCAGAAAGAGGCTTAAGCTAGCTTGGCTGCCCCAGCCGAAGCACAGGTACGCTGACGTAATTTGCTACTTAGCTAAACAAAATCGCTTAATCTAAATGGCCCTGTTAAAGCTCGTCGAATAGTAGCTGGAGCACGCGACAAACCTGCTTAAATAGAATCCCTTTAAGCCACAAAATCCACAATGTCATAAGACCGTAAAGGGAGCCCAATAGGAGTTTTCTAGAATAAGCCTCCAGAAGGTTAATAAATCAACCACTCAGGTAATGAGAGTAGAGACAATCAGGGGGATTGCCGCCACGTGTATCAGTTTAAGCCTAAATCCTCCACTTACCAAATGGAGGCGCTGTCATTTTATATGCCCGTATTGCAGTAGGGGCTTTCACTTTTGCTGTGCCACCGTCTTTTTAGTAATCGGAAACATAGTTGCGCCGTACTCAAGGCAGTCAAGAACGCAGATAAATGTTATTGGTTGGTTGTTCTTCGGACGCGGGTCAGCAAGACATTTTGGCACCGACACTAACCCCCCCTCCCCCAACCCGCATAGGGCCACGTTCAGCCGGGAGATCCACTAAGTCCAGGAAAAGATAGCTCCACCCTCTTGTCTCCCTTCAGAATATCTCCCGAACCCAGAGCGGTACATATCAGACGTAGAGGGCATTAGTTCCGTTATTCTATTCGGCTAATTGGGTATGCTACCCACTAGAGGGCGACAGGGCGTAAGCTTCAGCAAGTTTTCTGAAGATGCTAGGCCTAAAACGGAAGCCATCAGCACGGAAGCCATCAGCGCTCAAGCCTACGGCAACCCGATGAAATGTTATCCCAGCGAGCTCAGGCCTCCCTGGCTCGTTCTCTAATTTTTTGTCGAGGGTTAATCAAAGTACACTCCTACAACGCTAAAAATCAGCCAATTAATTCCCAAATGGCCGTAACGAGCCAGCGAGGCCTGAGATGCAGTTGCGCCGATAAGAGTCTCGTTTTATACGGCGGTATTAGAAATATCAATTTCTTTATATTTATTACTATATCGAGATCACGTCATTTTTAAAGGTTGTAGATGTGCTATAAATACAGCTATAGCTGAAGCTCTTAATTAAAAATTAGCTGTGAAAGTTTAATATATTAATTAAATATTCTTGGAATTTTAAACTAGATGAATATAAAGCTTAATAATATACTACAATTTTTGCTATCTTTGACATATATATATATTTATATAAATATATAAAGATTATATAATATTTTCTATAACCTTTTTAAATAGAGAAGCTCTTTGAATACTTTTTAACATCTTGTGATAATATAACCAAATAATTTAACTATAACATATTCTATTAATTTAAATTAATCAGGAAATTTTTTAGTTAGACGTATTTACAGCTTTTTATAAATAGGCGTATTTTGTCCGGGCTTACCGTAGACGTTATATTTCTGTTTTTTTTCGTTTTAACCCTTTTGTAACGATTACTTGCAGCTGCTGTTAGCTGTATTGTCTTATAAAAAAAATTTTATAATAAGTATTCTTCCTTATTAAAAACGTTTATTTTTAGTCCTTCGACTTTTGTTTAAGATATAGTTCGTTTCGCGAAATTAGGTAAAAAAAAGATTTTTAGAAAAAAAGCAACTTCGTATAATAGTAATAAGTTATTTTTAACCTAAAAATTGACTGATTTAATTGTTCTTGTCGGCGAGCTACCATGGTAATTTCTGATCTTTTTTCGCAAGTAACATTTACATCTCGTTACTTCGCGGATATTTTTAAACATTTTCGCGGACGGGGGAAAAAAATTAAACCGGCGAAAATAAACTAGGAAACGGTCGGCATAGGTATAACTGGAAAAATTTCGAGCTCAGAAAAAGCGTTATTAAAAAAAAAAAAAAAAAAAAAAGGGCCACCTTTGGTAAATACGGATTTAATATTATAGGCATTATTATAACAACTTTAAACGTAACTATTGTAAAAGCCGGTGAATAATATTTTTCTATGATATAAATATAATAATATCGTATTACGCTTTCGATATAAAGTAAATAAGCGCGTTTTAAAACTAAAAGAAAAAAGTTAAAAAGTTAAAGCCGATAAGAAAAATAAACGGATATACAAAACGTAATAATGTCGTAATTCATATAGTGTTTTATAAATTTTATCGAATAATAATTTATATAGCCGTCGGAAATAAAAACCGTTTCAAACTTTTCCTACACGTTCAAATTTATTTTACTTATCGAAATATTAAATTTATTTTAAACTTAATTCGGTCGTTATTTAGTTATTATTACTTAACCAACCTTTTAATCGACTGTTAATAAGTTTTTTTGCTACTAAAACTCCATGTAATTTTTTTGGTTATAAGAATAAGTAATAGCAAAACTTAACTTTATAAATTAAGATCTTAAATACTTATATCTTTATTTTTTTTATTACACTTATTTAAAATCTTTACCTTTTATAATATTTACAATTACTATGACTATTACAGCGTTGATTGTTTTTAAAGGCTGGGTAAAGCTTTCTATTATTGCACAAAAAAAGAAAAAGAAAACTATTTCGAAAGCGCGGAACGTCTGTACCTATATAGCGTTATGGCTGCTTAGCTAAGCTTTAACATTAGTACTGTAATAGTAGCTTCTTTTTTAAGGCAGTTATCTCTAATTGCTCATAAGAAAAATTGTATATCGTAAACCGTTTTATTTCGAATTCGAAACGTAGACCTTTTGCAACGTGTTGGTAGGTTCGGAATATTGTAAAAGTAACGTTATATACGTGCTGTATAAGCGTTATATAGCCGTTGCCGGGGTGCTGCGCTGGAATGCGAGGTACAATACCGGTTTCGGAAGCGGAATAATAATGTTGTTACGCTGTAAATGTTATTAACGCGTATAGAAAATTTGTTACGGCTTTTTATTATTTTCCTAATTTAAATATTTACTTTTTTAAAAGATTTTCTTTATATTTTCTCTCTTAAAGATATTTTATTATTATTATAAATATATTATTATATCTGTTTTCCGTGTTTTTAGTTACTTTTTCGTCATTTTTATTTACTATTTTACGTTATCTTTAGGTTTTTGTCGTAATAATTTTTCGACTGAGTATTACTTACGTTACGTTTGTACGCGTTAAATGCTTTGTATAATATATTTTCGTTATAACGTGTCACACTATTAAACGGACCAAACCAGTAAGCGGACTAAAATCTAACACCTCGCAACAAGCAATCCAGATTACTCAACTAAAACATTTCAAATTGATTCCAATCAATCGAATACTTCTTTGCCAACTGTCTCTACAGCTCCTTAATAAGTGCACGCATTATATCAAGACTTGTTGCGAACGCCATATCGCTATTTCTCCCTCTGAACCTGTCCGTAACCGGCTATTTTTTAACGCGTCTAAGCTAATATTGCTCCCATTTCGCAAGTATTAAGCCGACCGACGAAAGGACGATTATTAACCGACTTCTTGACCTAAATACGAAAGTATTTCCTGTCCGGCCTTAACATATTAAATATATACGTTGTAAAGTACGTCGGAGAATATGTTATTAGACGTGTTAAAGGGCGCGTTAGCGGACGCATTAGGGGGCGTTGCGGAGCGTTTCGCGGGCGTTTCGCGGGGAGTATAGCAGGGCGTATCAGACTTGATTTCGCATCAATTCGATATCTACGCAATTGAATGATTAAAACAAACGTTTCTTAGAAAGAGAAATACTTGCTATATAGAATAAACGAGTTCTTGTAGCCGGCAGAAAGATGGTAGTAAAGAATTGCTGTTAATAATTGTTGAAGATAATCGGTTATATATAGGTTAAGAAGAAAGACAAGAAATATAACGTCTGGAACAAGCCTTGATATAATGCGTGCACTTGTCTAAAAGCTATAAAGACAGTTAGTAAAGAACTATTCGATTGATTGGAATTAATTTGAAGTGCTGTAGTTGAGTAATTTGAATTGATTATTACGAGGTAGTAGATTTTGGTGCGCTTACTAGTTTGGTCTGTTTAATAGTATAATACGTTATTATTTATAATTACGAGCTTATTAAAAGTTATCTACCTATCTATATTGCCGTTTTACATTTACCGTTATTTGTGTATATATACTTTATATTAAACGTTAAAAAGTTCTTTAATTTATAAGTTTTAATACTTTATAATATTAAATTTACGCTGCAGTAACATATATATTTTATTAATTTTATAAAATTTAACCGGCAAAATATATCTAAAGCGATTGTTTAGATTTTAAGATTTTGTTCGAATAAGTTAACTTTTATTTTGGCATCGACTGTAATATTTACGGCTATAAGGTTTACGAATCTAATAATAGCTTTCAGTTTAAACTTTATAGCCTGGTTTTTTATTTATATATTACTTTTCAAGTAATTTAAAGAGAAATATCGTTCCGTTGTAGTATAACTGGTATTAAAAAAGGTTAATTTCACTTTGTAGTTTTAATTACGTCGTTTATATCTTTTTTTTAAAAAAACTTTAATTTTCCGCTTAAATAATTATCTTCTATGTTTTTATAAAAATATATTATTTCCACTTTATTGGTAACATCGCCCCATATCACTGAATCGGCCATACCACCGAGTCGACCGGTTTTTTCAATCTTGTAACATTTTAACTTTAATTATTAATTATTTAACACCAACAACATAGAACTTTTTACGAAGGAAATGAGGATAAACTTAACTATCTAGGCTAAGAGACGTAACCCAAAGTTAAGCTTTGAAAAACTTCATTATATATATAACGTTTCCGAATTTACTTTAAAGTATAGATGCAATAGTAAACGCGCTCGAACCGACATTGCTTCCAATTCGTTGAAATTAACGCCGACCGAGGAAAAATCCATTATCGAAAAAAGCCTCGATCTAAATTCGCGAAAGTTTCCTGTTCATCTTCAGCACGTTAAAAATATAGCTAATGTACTGCTTGCCTGTGACCGTGTAGACAAAATTGGATAAAATGCTAGATTGCTACCTCAATTCCTAGGCTTTGCTAAACTCATTCCTCTCGCAGCTTTTATCCACGTCGATTCTTGTCGAAATTCTGAACGGTCTTCGCAATCCGGAGCAGCCGGGCAAACCATCGCTCGTAGTTCTCCGTATACCGTTCCAAAATCTGAACGTCGAAGTTGTTAAGCGGGTTACTGTCTTCCCCTTTCAGTTTCGCCAATAGTTTCGTCATAATCGTTATATTCTTCGGCATATAACCTTGCAAAGATTGATTACCGTTACTTTCTCAAATTAAATCGTATCCGAAAATCAAAAGCCGGAATCGATCTTTTTAGGAAAAACTTTTAGGTCGACAGTAATGTCGACAGTTTTAGCTCGTCCGAAAATTTGGTAGGAATTATATACCGTTAATGAAATGATTTCTATAAAAATTCTGCGGTGTCGGATACCGGTATCGCATATTCGAACTTTACGCGGCATATTATTTTGGGTAATTCGAAAAGCTATAGGAACGATCGAATAATAAAACTGGCGAAAGCTTGGAAAGATGCTAGCTTTTTATACGTAGTTAAGGTTTACCGTTAAGGTTTACTTTTAAGGTTTATCCTTAAGGTTTATCGTTAAGGTTTACCTTTAAAATTTATCTTTAAGGTTTATTGCGTAAAGCTTAATATTTCCTAAGTTATATTATTTAACCCTACCGAATTAGCCAGCGGACTTAAGGTTTATCAGGGTCGAAGCTTATCGGCAACCACGCATCAGTCGGCTTTAAAGTAAGGCTTTATAGGACTAAGGTATCAATTTATCCTAACCGTAAAAACCATTAATCAGTTATCGTATTCGAAGATACTGGGTATAATATCTATCGTGCAAATTACATCGTGTAATAATTTTCTGTGTATTTGGCTCATCCTGGAAAATAAGGCTTGAACCCATTCGACGTTGCATACTACTTGCCTAACGCACTGCAGGACGGGTCGGGATTAACTGGGCGTCTAAATTTGTTAAATAGCAAAA
>QJNY01000177.1:0-142096 GCA_004155945.1 Monosporascus sp. mg162
CGTTTAAAAAGTAATAGCAAATATATATATATATACGGTTAAAAAAAATGCTTTATAAACGCGTTATATATATTAACAAATTAAAATGCGTTTTAATAACGAATAAAAAATATATATTTAAATTTACGGCGGAAAATTTTTTTACGGTAAATATGCGTTTAAATTACGGATACGTAACGGAAATATTATAATAATAAAAATTAAAATTTATTTTTAAAAAAAAAAATATTTTGTTAATTGGTATAAAGAAAAATATGGGAATTTACGTCGATTACGTAATATATATAAAATAACGTTATATGTAATTAATTAAATAATTATATTTTTATTTCGAAATTTATTAATTATAAACCGATAATTTGTTATTTTTTCGAATTAATTAATAAAAATATATGGCCGGTAAAAAAAAAACGTTTTTTATATAAATATATATATATATATAAAAAATTAAAGAATTTTCGCGTATTAATTAATAAAAAATCGGTTAGGTTTACGTTAACGTACCGGATAAATTATAAAGGTTAAATATGGCCGAAACGCGCCCGGTTTAGTCCGTTAAAAGGACGGGCTTATTCGTTACGACGTATAAAATCGGTAACGTAAGGCGGTCGAAAAGGTAAACCGGAGGTTAACGCGCGGAATAAAATTATAAGGCTGGAAAAAAGTAATCGAAATTTCGGAAATGTTGCGGAATGCGGTAAAGCTGCGTTATTACGAGAATTACTTTAAAAATTACGTCGGCCTGGCGTTAAAAAAAGGTTTTTATATTCCGAACTTTAAATTAGAACGTAGGGTCCGGTTCGGCTAATACGGCTTTAAGTATACGTACGTAGCTTTTGTAAATAAGCTGGCGTTACGCAAAATTTATTACCTTTACGGTATCCTGGTTGCCAGGGTTTATAAAGGTTTTTATAATTATAAGTAATACGGAAACGAACGGATAACGGTAAACGAGTTTATTATTTATCGGTACCCGTCGGGCAAAAAAGATACTGCGGAAATAATCGACAAATTATTAATACTGCTGGTATTTTTGTAAGTTTAGGCCTTTACCGCGTTTCCGGATACGATATAATATATTAATTAACGGACGGGAAAACCGATAATTAAAAGATTAAACGGTACCGGTTACGTTTAAAACGTTTTAAAAAGGTCGGGTTTATAGCAAGCCGTCGACTTACTTAAACGGCAAATTAAAAATTACGGAATATATATTAAAAACGTATAACCGTATTATTATACGTTATATTATATATTAAGAAGTATAAGTTATAACGATTACGATAAAGCGGTTTTACGGATTAAGCTTTTTTATATATATTTTAAAAATAATTACGTAATATTAAGCCGTAAAGCTGCCGCTTATAAAAAATCAAACGTACGAATCGGAAAAACGGTATATTATTTTACGGAAAATAATACGAAATATAAAAATAAGGCGCCGGTAATTGCTAAATTCGATTATAATTATTATATAGAACCGTTAACGATAATAGTAATTAACGTTATCGATAACTTAATTAACCTGTTCGGCGATTAAAAGGTTATGTCGAAGTTCAAGCAGGTAAATACCGAATGCCAGGAATATGAACGATAAAAACAAGCCGAGATTTAATATAATATAAACGACAATAACCGATATTGCGAAATGGCTATAATTATATTAAGAAGCCGGCAGAAAAAAGCGTTATATTTAAATTTGCAGAAAAGTTAAAAAGTTATAATTTTGAAATATAAAGCTTTAAAAAAAAAAATACCTAGATATAAATAATAATCCGAAATTTAATTACTTATTTTATTTAATTAATAAATAAAATTTTAGTTAATTTAAAGAAAGTTATTTCGAAAATATTTATAAAAATATTTCCTATTTTGCAATTACCAAATCGAAGTAATAAAAAGCAAAAGTTATAAACGATATATAACATTTTTTAAAAAAAAAATAAAAAGATTTAATAAATCGTTTAATAATTAAGGTAAAAATAAACGTAAAAAAAAACGTTTTAAAAAAAAAGAATTATTTATTAAAACGTTTAATAATTAAGGTAAAGATAAACGGAAAAGGAAACGTTTTGTAAATTGGTAAAAAAAAAGCAAATATTCTATTAAAGGTTTTCGTTAATTAATATTAAAAAAATGCGTAAAGTAAAAAACATTATAAAAGTTAAATTTATTTATTTTGAAAACCGTTAAATTAATATTCGTTTAATTAAGTAGTTAAATACGAAATAAAAGCGAAGTAATTTATGTATATAAATAAAGAAAAAGCGATATTAAGGGATACGATTACGATTAAAACTTAAGAAAGCGAAAATTAAAGATATTATATAAACTAAAATAAAAAAGAAAAAGAAATGTTTTAATATATACCGTATTAATTAAAACAGAATAAAGCAGCAAATACGGACGATTTACAAATTAATAAAAAAAAGAAATTAAGATAAATATTTTATAAATCGAGCCGGGAAATAAGGAAAACGAAAACGTTTTACAAATTAATATAGGAAAAAAATATATTTTAGTCCAGGATTTACGAATTAATATAGGGAAAGCCGGAAGCTATAAATTCTTTATAAATTAATATAAAAAAACGAAATAATTTAATGCGTATTATATTAATTAAAGCAGAAAAAGGCGGAAAATAAAAATCTTTTGCAAAATAATAAGGGAAAAAAATTTCCATTTATAAATATTTTAATAATTGGTATAAAAATAGCCGAAATTAGGAAATTATTTGCCAATTTAAATAAAAAAGGAAATATTTATTTAAGCCGTTTATTAAATAATGTAAAAAAAGCGGAAGGCGAAAAATATTTTGCAAATTAATAATAAAAAAAAAGCGCTTTAAAAAGAACTACAATTTTAAGCGTAAAAAGCAAAAAGTTAAAAAGGTTCTGGAAATTAAAAAGGGAAAAAACATTTAAATAAATTCGTAACAAATTTAAGAAATAAAAGTAGGAAAATATAGGACGATATATAAATTGGTATAGGAAATAAAATAGTTAAATAAGCGCTTTGCTAAATAAACCCGAAAAAGGTAAAAGCAAAAAGCGATCTGTAAATTGGAACAAAAAAAGATAAATATCGGTAAAAGCTATAAAAATTAATATAAGAAAAACAGCAGGCGGTAAAAACGTTTTCGCAATTAAAGCAGAAAAAAATA
Source organism: Monosporascus sp. mg162 (assembly GCA_004155945.1). Taxonomy (NCBI): domain Eukaryota; kingdom Fungi; phylum Ascomycota; class Sordariomycetes; order Xylariales; genus Monosporascus; species Monosporascus sp. mg162. The sequence continues at coordinate 3,164 of QJNY01000177.1, forward strand.
TATACTAATAAAATTTCTTATAATAAAAGCAGAAAAAGCAGATAGTAAAAGATATTTTGCAAATTAATATAAAAAAAGAAAATATTTTAATAAGCGATTTATTAATTATTATATAAAAAGCAAAAAGTAATAAGGTTATTTTATTAATTGGAATAAAAAAAGAAATATTTTAATAAGCGCTTTATTATTTAGCGCAGAAAAAGACGGTAATATAAAACGTTTTGCAAATTAGTACGGAAAAAAAGAAAGGCTTTAAAAACCGCTATATTAATTAATATAACAAAAGAAATAAGCGGTATAAAAACTGTACAAAATTGAAAAAGAAAAAGAAATATTTCGTATACGTTTTAGCAATTAACGTAAAAAAAAAGGATAACAAATAGCGCTTTGTAAATTAGTACCAAAAAAAACAATATTTTAGTAAACGTTTTACTAATTGGCGTAGAAAAGGTATAACGCAAAACTTAGGCACTGCAAATTGTTACCGAAAAAATAGACATCTTGGTAAGCACTTTACCAATTGGTGCAAAAACGGCAAAAAACGGTACGGACGCTTTGAAAATTGGTACGGAAAAAAGCAGATTTTCGGTAAACGCCTTACCAAGTTGGGCAAAAAAAGCAGGAACCAGTATAAACGCTTTGCAAATTAGTACGGAAAAAGCAGAAATTTGGTAAGCGCTTTGCCAATTTACGCAAAAAAAGCAAGAAACGGAATTAAGGCTTTGCAAATTAATGCGGAAAAAAATAACAATTTAGTAAGCGCTTTACCAATTGGTGCAAAAAAAAAGGGGATGCCAACGACGCTCTGCCAATTGGTGCAAAAAAAGCAGAAAGCGGAACCGAAGCTTTGCAAATTAAAGCGGAAAAAGCAATAATTCGGTAAACGCTTTATAATTTAAGGCGGAAAAAAACAGAATTTTAGTAAGCATTCTGCTAATTAATGCAGAAAAAGCAAGAAGCGAAACCGAAACTCTGCAAATTGTTGCGGAAATAGCAACAATTTGGTAAGCGCTTTACTAATTAGTACAGGAAAAAAGGGGATACTAGCGACGTTCTGCAAATTAATACGGAAAAAAGCAGAATTTTAGTAAGCGCTTTATTAATTTGAGCAGAAAAAGCAGAAACCGGTATAAACGCTTTGCAAATTGGTACGGAAAAAAGCAGAATTTTAATAAGCTTTTTGTTAATTTGCGCAGAAAAAGCAGGAAACGGGACCGAAGCTTTGTAAATTAATACGGAAAAAAGCAGAATTTTAATAAGCTTTTTATTAATTTGCGTAAAAAAAGCAGGAAACGGAACTAAAGCTTTGCAAATTGGTACGGGAAAAAGCAACAATTTGATAAACGCCTTATTAATTTAAGCAAAAAAAGCAAGAACCGGTATAAACGTTTTGCAAATTAATGCGGAAAAAAGCAACAATTTGGTAAGCGCTTTATTAATTAGTACAGAAAAAGCAGAAAGCGGAACCGAAGCTTTGCAAATTGGTACGGAAAAAAGCAACAATTTGGTAAGCGCTTTATTAATTGATGCAGAAAAAAAGAAAAAGCTAGCGACGCTCTGCAAATTGGTGCGGAAAAATACAGAATTTGGGTAAGCGCTTTGCCAATTGGTGCAGAAAAAGCAGGAATCGATACTGGGGCTCTGCAAATTGGTGCGGAAAAAAGCAACAATTTGGTAAGCGCTTTACCAATTGGTGCAGAAAAATAACGGAAACCAGCGACGCTCTGCCAATTGTTGCGGAAAAAAAGGTGTGGAGCAAGCGAAATACGGGTTCAAATTACTATATAATTAAAAGTGGGTCCGAAATAGTGGGGCGGTTTCATTAATAATTAGGACGGATCCAGTTTTTCGGGGATGCTTTAACAATTAATATAGGAAAATATAATACTATATAGTATTTTTTTATACCAATTGGTAGAGTAACATATATTTTTTGGTTAAGGAGTTACGTGTTAAATATTTGTCCCACCTTAGGGTGGGATTTGTATACGTCTGAAATAACGACGATAAGTACGAAATTAAACGAATACTGGACTTTAAGGTAGTTAAAAACAAGGTCCAGTATTTAATCAAATAAAAAAATTACCCATACGAAAAAAACATTTGGAAACCCCTTAAGCATTTAACGAACGCGAAAAACCTGGTTAAAACGTTTTACCGTCAAAATCTTAACCGACCGACTTTAATACGGCCAAAGTCGCAACGATAACGGCCCAGTATCCAGGTTTAACCCTAAACCGCTCCAATCGAAAAAAATAAAGGTTTCCGCCGTAACGTCTATTTTTAAGGCAAACTGCACTTACTTTGCTTCCATACGACGCTATTCCATTTTTTCCCTTTCCTTATCTAATCTTTCTTGTTCTTCTAATTCGTCCACGGAACGAAACCCGCAACAAATCATTTCTACACCTCGACGTTGTAAAAAGTCTTATTAACGGCTTAACCTGATCAACTTAACCATAGCTTCTGTTTGCAATTACTACAAATTTAACAGTACTTCCTCGGCGGCCCGTTTTTTACCATTAATCCGCGCCTTTTCGGACCGGATATTTTGTAACGATTCTAAAAAAATGTTAATAGCCCCACAAGGCATATTAGCTTTATAATAGTACTGGTACCTTTTTCGCCCTTTAACCATTTTACATTCCAGTTTTAAATCCTCGTAACGTTTATAAAGTATAAATAAATATCCAAAATCTGAAATAAAAAAAACCAAATCTTTTCGACTTTCGGTAAAGGATTTAGCGCGTTTTCGTAATAAATCTGACATGATGTTAACTAAGAATTAATGGTTTAGGGAAACGAAAAGCGAAAAAAACGTACTTATTTTATCTTTGGGGATAAATATTTTGAAAAAAAGAAAATGGTATTACGGATTGAAATTTCCCGTTATCTGTAGGAAACGAAAAGGAAATAACTTCGGGTCGGGTAAATTTCGGTACCAAAAATGGTCTTTACAGAACCTACAAAAATACTACAGAAATACCTTAAAGATATTACAAAGATATTATAAAAACCAAACGGAAGATATATTGGAGGAAAAAGATATATAAGGCTTCCATATTTCCTTATAAATAGCACCTATTTAGTTTCGTTCCTTAGCTATTAATCTAAATCTTTAATTAAAGGCATCGTTCTTCGATTAAGGGAAAAGTCCGCAAATCTCTTTAACGAACAAACTACTAAATCATTTTTCGCCCTATTGTTACCTGCAAATCAAGAACCCTTTTCGGATACTGATCACACTTCCAGGTGGTTGTGCGACAGGTTCGTTACAGTAAATAGCTATTTATAAAAAAACATAAAAGTCTTATATGCTTTTTTCCTTCAGTATAACTTCCGTCTAGATTCTGTAATATCTCTGTAGTATCTCTGTAGTATCTCTGTAATATCTCTGTGGTATCTCTGTAATATCCCTGTAGTATCTCTGTGATATTTCTATAGTCCCCGCAGAAACTATTCTTGGCACCGAGGTTTACCCGACGTGAGTCTATTCCCCTTTTGGTCACCCGTAGAAAGGACGGGAGGTTCCAATCCGTAACAAAAAGCTCTAATTACGTTTAGCGAAGAAGAATCTAATTAATTTGAATTAATTTAATATGTTGTAGTTGATCAATGTGAATTTATTGTTGCAAGGTGTCAAAAAACGGCTCACGAGCTGTTTCGGCTTGGGAGCTTATCTATAACGTTATTTAATTACAAAAAAGGCCTAGTTATTAAGTTATTAGGGTTTTTTGTTTTCCTAAAGCAGGAAATTTATAGAACGAACCTCTTTTTCGCATAACTATAACTCAGACGTCGCTGGCTCGTTATAAGGATTTGGGATTTGATTGGGTACTACTTAGCGGTATGGAACGGTACTTAAGTAACTTGGAAAAAATTGAAAAACGTGTCAACTAAGTAGCCGATAAGCGTGCACTCACTCCCATTTCGAATCAGAGTGTCGGGGCCCCACCTAGCTTCTAAATCACACACCTTTTTCTATAATACAACTGTGAACTTTGGATATATCGGGCTTCAAAGCCACATATCTTAACCGTCAAAGGGCTAGGGACGTACATTCATATATAATTGTATAGCCGTCGATGAGAGCCACATTTTGATACTATATATACCTTTTTAGCTGCTATATTCGATAAGAAACAAGTCTTTAAATACGATTTCTTTATTCAAACTCTATATATTCTTTAATAACTTAACCCATATGGCAGTTATGAAAGTGCATCCAATACCGTTATGCAGTCTTCGACAAGGGATACATAATGATATATAACTGCACTGTACCAATGTTTTAGTTGTTAGGGAATATCGATTTAAAGCACGATATATCCAAACCAATCACTTGGAGCGATTTCGAAGTTGCTTGTTATACGTAATAGCAATTAAAAACGCCTTACTAAAAAGAGCTTAATGCGGGGTTTAGATTTTAAGCTTACGGCGGGGAATACCTTTTCAAAATAGGTTTAGTAAGCGGTTGAATTTGGCTAATTCCGCACTAAAAAGAGCTTAATGCGGGGGTTGGATTTCAAGCTAACAGTGGGGAACCCCTTTTCAAAATAGGTTTAGTGAGGGGTTGAATTTGGCCAATTCCGCATTAAACTTTTTTTTAGTAAGGCGTTTTTTAATTGCTATTACGTACAACAAACAACTTCGAAATCGCTCCAAGTGATAGTATTATGGCTGCACTACGCGCCACACCGCAAAAAGCAAAAGACTGGCGAATGATCGCAATTGTAACAATCCTTCTGGGTGCTATAGCAGTACTTATCTGGAGAGACTTTACGGGTGACTAGACTGTAACAGATTAGTTTAGATATATCGGGCTTTTTATCGATATATCGTAACAACGGAAGGGTTGGTACAGGGCAGTTATATATCATTATGTAGCCCATGTGGAGGGCTCCATAACGATATTGGATGCACTTTCATAACTGCTATATCGCTTAAGTTATTAAAAAGTATATAATGTCTAAAAGAAAGAAGGTTATTTAAAGACTTGTTTCTTATCGAATATAGCAGCTATACAGGTATATATGGTATGAAAATGTAGCCCCCGTCGAGGGCTACATAATTATATCTGGTTATATGTTCCTAGATTTCTAGTTGTTAAGTACATCGCTTTAAAGCCTATATTCGAAGTTGAACCTTGCGTTGCAAAAAAGATGTGTGATTCAGAAGGCTAAGTGGGGCCCCGACACTCTGATTCGAAATGGGAGTATCAATTCAGTCTTTTGGTGCTGTGGCTAGCTGACAGAACGAGCCAGGGAGGCCTGAGCTAGCTGAGGTAACCATCAGGCCCTGTTTTGAAGGTTTTGTCAGATATAGGGGACATCAGTTGTGTTGTATTGGATGACTAGCTGCAGACGCTCTAAAACGCGCACTCCTCTTTTTATGGAATCTAATCACGGAACATTTATGTTCCGATCAAAGGGAGCCATTCCATATATGGGGTGCTAGTGCACCCCCTGCTAACTGACACACCTCCTCAACGCCTTAATGCAATCACGGCGTTAATCAACACTTATCATCACTTCTTAAAGCCACAGCTTTCCATTTTATCTCTCCTCCGGCGATTAAATCCTCCTGATCAGCCAATTCCTCCTTTGAAATCACTCGCAGGTTGTTCCTCCGCCGATCGATAACTTCTATAATATCCACCAATCCTAGCTGCTCTTTGAAATGCCTGAAGGGTTCGCGTATTAAGGCCTTTATTAGCCCATTAGCCAGCATATCGCCCGTAGATATATAATCCACTTTAATTATATCCCTTTTTACGGCTTTTCGTAACTAATAGTTATCTATATCCATATACCGCAGCTTCGTTTGTAACAGGGCGATATCGGCGTTAATAAGCCGTATAATCTATTAATTATCGCATTACATATTTAACGGTCCATTATTTAAGGTAATTCCCAGTTTTTTAATCCGTCGAAAGCTAAATAAGGCTTTTTTTACAGCCTGCGCAAAAAACTATAACTCCGTTTTTGTTATAAAAGTAATTACTTTATCTTGTTTATTCGCCCGCTATTTTATTACTTTTCGAAATAACTTTATAACGTAAACTTAAAAACTTTTTTAATCGATCGTATTATCCGTAAAAAAAGCATTGCTCCAAGTATTTAACGAATCTTTACTTCCGAACTGTAACGTTAACGTCTTAGTTCTAATTAAGTATAATATAACTCGATCGGCCGTTTTATAATATACGTTATTAAGGTTTAGGTTAAATCGGGCGAATCGGAATACCGCAAAGGCTATATCAGGTGGCGTATTAACTGCTATATATAAAATAAAACCGATTTTTTTTTGGTATTTGTTAACGGAACTTAAATAAGCCAAATTAAAATTCGGCAATAGTTTAACATTCGTTATCGGCGTATTTAAAAGGTTACTTAGACTTTTTTTTGGAATTAAGTTAACCAGCTTATTTATAAAGTTTAATTAAAAAAGCCAGATTTTCTTTTCAGCTTTATTTTTAATTACTTCGACACCGAGAAACCGTTATAGGTTTTTACCCCTTATAAGGGTATACCGTTTTCGTATTTATTAAATTAACCGATCGACGAAACCTTAATTTTTTTTACGGTATGCTATAATAATATCGTTTACAAAAAAGAAAATAAACATCTTTTAACGAATAAAGTAATAAGGTTCGTAAAGAACGGGACAAAGTTCTAATTTTATAAGTATCCCAATAAAGTCTTTCTACCATAATAACGGCAACTCCTTTAATCCATATAATGCCTTCCTAATTAGGAAAGTTTTGCTACGTTACGGATAACCTAAAAACGTCTTTATATATACTTCGAAAGATAAGTTAGCGTTAATAAAGGCGTTTATAACGTTATACTGCTTAAGCTTTAAGTCAAACTTATCCGTAATAATAATTAAAGCTCGAAACGACCTTTCAGTTAATATAAATGCGTATATATTACTATAAGCATTCTTAAGCTATTAATTACCCCGTACGACGAAACGTATTTTATATTTTTGCCATTAACTATATTTATTAAACTTGTAAACGTATACCTATATACATCTTAATACTTATTTCCTTTTAGCAAAATATTAATTAACGGTTTTCCAAGATTATATTTCCTTATAGCTTTATAAATAAACCTTTTCAGCTTTACAAAACATTTCTCTTAGCAGGTATATATTTAGCTTTTTATAGCTTTACGGCGGCGGCAGTAAATCGCGTTTATGTACCCGGTTTAATACCTTAAATGCCTTTTTATGTACTAAAGTATTATTACTTTTCCGATTACGGTAACGCGTATTTCGGGTAATAAACCTCCTTAAACTTCCGCAGTTTACCGGCCGATTATCGTACGTACTAACAAAAAAGGCTAAACGTTTTGCATTAAAAGCAGCTTTTTATACTTTATATTCGTTTCGAATAATACCTTTTTAGTACGGAATATACAAAAAGCTTACGTTTATTACCCGTAAAATACCTTCATTTTTTACCGTTACTTTAAGTTAAATAAAGTAAAAAAAGTTTAAGGTTACATTTATTCCTTCCGTCGGCTTAATAATCGTAGCAATTATTAAGGTAGACGCTGGCGAAGACGATAAACCAAGGAACAAAAATAATTCGAATATAACGGTCGTATAAAAATAATTAATCCCTTAAAGATAAACTTATTCGCTATTTTATACGGATCTTATACTAATACCTTTTTAAAGCTATTTTTTCTGTTTAACCGGTAACTAAATTATTCCACTTAAGTTTTTATTTTTTCTTATATAAAAATCAAATAATTATTTACCTAATTAAGTATTTCTACTTATCGAAGTAACTTTTGGAGCTTTTCTTCTGTAATATGCACAAAATTATTTTTTTACATTTTTAATATTATTTAAAAAGGTAACTTTTTCGTTAAATTGTACGTTTCGAATAACAATAACCTTATTAATTAATAGGTTCCAAATTTCGTAAATATTCGTAAATCGGTAGCCGACGAAGTAACCAATTTATACTTTAGGATTTAACTTTTAAAATCTTTACTTTTTCTTTATAACGGCATCTATTATAACATAGGCCATATAGCTATATATTCGCAAATAAGCTTATTAAGGCTTCCGATTAAGTACTGCAACGCCGTTTTTATATATTAGGTAAATATAATAAACCTCGTATAGGCTTTACCAAAAAAGTGCGTATTTAAGGGTACAGTTATATAAATATATTATAGCTTTAAAGATATATACGATTAAAAATAAAGGTAATTTAGCGCTATTTCGTATTACAATCGCTTTCTTCTTAATTACACCCCTTAAACGTTCTGCATCCCCGTTCTAAGCCTAGGTATACGATGCTAAAGGCTTAAGTCTAATATTAAAAAAAAACGATTAAAGCATATTTCGAAATTGATAATTTTTCAAAATTTCGTTATCGCATTCGAATACCTTTGGGAAAACTTTCTCCTAATTCTTAAGGACTTTTAAAAAATGCCGAAATATTACGATTAATATATTTTGTTTTCGATTTTTAAGGTAAATATTCCAAATAAAACCTAAGTATCTGTCGGTAGTAAACATAACGTATTTATATCCTTTAGGGTTTTTTTCGAAGTTTATAAAATCGATAGCGATTTTCTGTCCTAATCGGAAAATTCCTTCCTTCGGTTCGCGACGTATTAACTTTTTAACTTTCGCTTTATTACATGCTTAACATTCGACCGTTATAAAACCCTTTAAACGGATTCCTTTTATATAAATCTTTAACTAGGTAATTATTTTAGGCTTTAAATATCCTAATCTTAAATGCTAAATCGTACCGTTACCGATTCGTAATAATTTCGCTATATAAAAATTAACGTTTCGTTTATAAATTATTAAAGCTATATAAGTAATTATTATATTAATATTTTTAATAACGAATTAATTAAACTTATTTATCAACGTAATAACTACTTAATCGTACTTGTTTCGAATAAAGTTATTAATCCTTTTATTATTCTACCAATACCTTTTGTTCCGAAATTGCCGGAAAAATACCAAATTACATGCGAAGCTTTTGTAATAAGTTACGCCGTATAAACGTAACGCTTTCGTATTATTAAAACTTCGAAATATTATATTAACCTTTTTATATCCCTTAATCGGTACGAAGCTGTTACTTACGTATACTCCGTCGCCTTATACGGTTAGCTTAAAAGTTAAAAACTTGCTAATAAGGTTAAAAATCTGGATTATAAACCTTAAATCCAAAATTAATAAATTTTTTAAAAGGTAAAACGCAACGTTTGTCGTATTACGTTAATCAAAAATTAAAAAGTACGCTAAAATTTGCCTTATTCCTTATAAAAGTTAATCAGTTTTTTAAATAATTAACTTATTTATAAATTTTAATAAATATTTAATTTCCTTTTTTAAAAACTAATCGGAAGTAATCCGATATTAACCGTATGCAAATATCCTATCGTTAAATCGGAACTTTTTTAAAACTTTGCCAGGAAATACATAAAAGCATTAAAGTAAGGTATAATAAGTATTTAAATAAGCCTTATAACGAATACCTTATACGTCGGATTTCTATCGCTTCCTTTTATTTCCGTTTCGGTTTATTTAAAAACTTCCACAACCGCTACGTTTCGACCTGCGTCTTTAAGCCCTTTTTTGCGGTAAAAGGTTTATATTTTTAATTTTTTCCTAATTAAGATCGCCTTAATTAAAAAGTCCTACGGAAATCCTTTAAAAGGTTAAAAACGTTATTTTAATATTTCGTAATATAAATAAAAAATAAATTAATATTTAATAATCCAAAAAATTAATAATTACTTTTTAATAATTAATCGTACTATTATCGATTTCGGCTTTTTTTTTTTAAAAGGTAATTATTTAATTTTCCGTAATTAAACCTAAAGTTATATATAAATCGTTAATTTATATAATTGTTATTTTGGTTTTTAGAACGTTATAACGTTATATTTAAGTTATTATTTTTTACTATTTTACGATTTATTCGTTTAATTTTTTCGTTAACTTCGAAACTTACTTTAATTTTTCGCGGTATTTTCGTTAAGTACTATTTATAAGTTTGCTATTATATACGTTGCCGGATTTAACTAAATTAACGTATTATTCCTTTAAGCTTTTTCCTAAAAGGAAATTCGTTTTTTTAATCGTTAGAAATACCGACTCCAGGATTTATTTCGTAAGGTCGTTAATTTTTTTGCAAAAGTTTTCGTACTTCCGATTTTCGTAAATATATGCCGTAAAGTCTTAGGTATAAGCTTATTTGCTTTTTGTCGTTATCTTAAGTAAACTTGTTAAGTAAGCCGTATAATCGATTTTTTCGACTTATATAATTCTTTCGGAAAAAAAATTAGCTGCTCGCGTCGTTATCTAACGAAATCGTTTTTTTGGATAAAAGGTTATATCGGGTTTCGTAAGTTCGACAGGCCATATATTATCTTAATTAAGGTCGATATAACGCCAAATACTAAGCGCGTACGCTTTGGATTAAAATTCGCCTTTAAAACGATCCCAGTCCTTAGGTCCCTTATAAATAACGGAGGACGTCGACGGTACGGTCGCCATTGTAGATAATGGGGTATATAGGTAATCGCTATTAATGTTCGGCCTATATCGTCTTAGTAGCAGCTGATTAATTGATAATAACGTGATTTAAGCGAATGAAACTTTTAATTGTCAGATATAAGGGACATCAATTGTGTTGTATTGGATGATTAGCTGCAGACGCTCTAAACCGCGCACTCCTCTTTTTATGGAATCTAGTTACGGAACCTTTATGTTCCGATCAGAGGGAGCCATTCCATATATGGGGTACTAGTGCACCCCCTGCTAGCTGACAGGTTTTGTGTTTTTTGTGAGGATTTTGTAAGTGCGCAGCTATGGCTACAGGTCTTTGCAGCCACAGCTGCGCCGCAGGCGCAGCCACATCTTCAAAACAAAGGGCCTGATTTTAGTGAGGGAACTTCTGATAGAAATATAATGTTATGGCTGCACCAATGCCACTACGCCATCAGGGCAAAAGATCGGTGGAATGATCGCAATTGTGGCAATTATTCTGGTGCTTACAGCTGTATAAGAGTTCCCACGCGCTACGGGTGACCAGGCCGTAACATATAAGTTCCGTAACTAGACTTCATTAAAAAGCAGTACGCCTTTTAGAGAACCCGCAACTAGTTATTGAATACAGCATAATTGTTTACCCTATATCCGACTATTAAGAGTTTGAGATATGCTCCACAAAGTGGAGTTCTACCGTCGCAGCTAAGGCCTGCTAGCCTGCACCTAACCACTTACCCCAAAGGCTTCAAGTTCTATCCGAGTGAGCAATAACGGGCTACGATCTGAATAGCTAATGCTCTTCTAGCCATAGCTATGTATACAGTGAGGGGCCAAATTAATCCGGTCCACCTTCCCAGCCACCCCATTTCTTTAAACCACTTCTCTATGATATCTTCATTTCAAAAATTCATAACTCCTGCAAATCATGGCCGATTTTGAAGCTTTTTGCGCCGACGTGATCGCCGGTCGCTCGAAAGGTCAGGAGATTACTCCCAAGAAAAAAGCTGTAGCGGTTACTGCATATACGCTCGGTATATCGCAACGCCCTTTAGCAGGGGCGTTCAAAACCGGCTGCTCCGTCATACAGAAAGCCATTAACGACTGGAAAAAACACCGTACTTTCGATTCGAAGAAAAAGACAAATCGTACGGGTTTTACGAGGCGCCAAAGAAGCTGGATTTTTTTGCTTTGCAAAAAAAACCGAAAAGCGGCGTATAAAGATATCCGGAACGCAGCAAGGTTTAAAATCAACATCTGTTCCGTTAAGCGTATTATAAGAAAGCAGAACTTTCGCAAATGGAAGTCCTAAAAAAGAATACCACTTTTTAGAAAAACGGCGAAAGTTAGATATGCTTTCGCATATTATTAGCTTGATCACCTTAACGATTTATTCCGGATACGTAGCGTTAAAGTTGGTATAGGTTTCGGCTAACAATTCCAGGCTATCTTTTCTAACGAATCCACCTGCCAAAATTCCTCCCGCAGCCCAACGGTTTGGGTATTCCGTTTCGCATCCGAAAAATAGAATAAGAAATTCGTAGACCTCAAAAACTACGTCAAAGCGAATATCCCCATCATAATTTAAGGCGGGATATGAATCGGGACGGATGGGAAAAAGTGCCGTACACCTCTCATCGTCATACAACGCGATCCAACGCCAAAACCGGACGGTTTCCAACGAAGGTTTAACAATTAGAGCTACCGGAAAGCTTTGGGCGAACGATTACTGCCGATTTATAAGCCTTGGCGCCATTTCCAACAAGGTAACGTTCCTATATACGTCTGCGAAAAAACACTAAACTGGTTAATGGACAACGCTATAAAAGTTTTTCCGGACTGGCTACCATACCGCCCTAACCTCAACCCAATTGAACACATATGGGCTGCACTCAAAAGGAACTTAAAAGAGATGTTTCCGGAACTTTAAGAACTTAAAAAAAAACAAGCTAAACACCATACATTTTATCGAATGTTTGCATAAAGCATGGGAAGCTATTCCGGAAGCCTTTATAATGAAGGTTATCCAGTCTATGGGGAAACGGCTGCGTAATGTTAAAAAGGCTAGGGGTTGATATACAGGGTTTTGAAGCCTAAAAACAGGCGAACACAGTACTAGAATCCGTTTATTTTTACGATTTTATCTAATTGAAATACGTATAATTAAAGCTGTCGGTGAATATTGGCGTTGGTAAAAATTTTGGAGGTGGACCGGATTAATTTAGCTCCTCACTGTGTGTAATAATACCGCGATAACTTGCGAAATTGATCCAAAGCTAAGGGCTTGGCGCTAAGAGTGGCAACACCTTATTTCTAGAACTTACCACACAATTTATATGTGGCGCCCTTGCCATCCAATGTAGCAGGGCGCCCTAAAGAGCCTTGAAGAGCTTTTAATACTTGGAAATCGTCGAGAGCAAAGCTTATGATAATTGTTCTGGTATTAAAGCTTCAATTTATATGATAAGCCCTAGTTCCTTCTAAATAACGCGGTCTTCTTACGTTTTTAAGGCCCGAATAAGGTCATTCTTCCTTTTAAAAGCCTTTAAGCCATTCGCTTTGCAAGCTTTAATTAGCTTAGCGACCGTGAATTGCTTCCAGTTAACGCGTTAACGAAGATAATCTTCGGCAGCGTATCTAAATCTATGGTATATATTAAGGACTTCGGATATATTCTTATAGCCTTCCGGTATAGGGTTATCTGCTTCCTCCTATTCCTCAAAACTAATCTCCGGATTATCGATATCCTTAATTTTAATAAAGTTATCTTTACTGCCGTCAGGGCGAATACTAATCCTACAGTCGCGGAACGCCTTCTGCATTAAATATTCCTTCTGGAATAAACGTTCCCAAGATTGTTAAACGATATAAATAGTTATAATACAACAATCAGAAACACTCCATACCATAGAGGTCCCGTATGGCTGAAGGTATTAACCCTCTTTCTTCGCGATATAACGGGCAGCGAACTTACACAACTACGTCTTGAATGGACCGTTAATTGCTGGATCTAGGGGCTGAACAAAGCTTGTTCAGCTAGGTAGAATAAATGCGGTAATAATTTTATGCTGGCGAAGCGCTTTCATAACCTTCGGGGTCTTATAAAATGCAACTATATCCATAACTAACAACGTATCTTCGCTATCCGCATAATCTCCAAGGGCTTTCACGATATCGGTTATGATCTCTTCGTTATTGTACGCCTTTTCGTTAAATAGGACTTTCACGCCGGTTGTGTATTGCTTCTTTTCTTCGTTGGTTATTTAAAAACGATCTCCGGGAGCGCTGTAGAAAATAATTATAGACTTCAGCCTTTCTCGGCCTCGCCCGTCGGCCCATACGAAAAGGATCAGCGTAACCTACCTTTTATCCCACCTACTGCGATTCGATTTCGCGGTAACGGTCCGAAGGCCTTTAAGACTATATATATAGCTATCTACATATTTAAACGACATATTTAAACGAAAACGAAATTGTGACGGCTATGGGCTTAACCAGCTATTAAACCTAAGTCGTACGGTTTATGTTGGCAGTGGTATCGTGGGAATCTGAGCAATAAAGCGATAGTTACGTTTGGTAATAGCAGATGTAGATCTGGGTAACCAAGTTGCAATTGCAAGCTGGTGCTATGTGGGCTATAGGAAATAATGAGCGTATATATACTAATCTTGGCTTAAGGTGCTTGAGCGGCTTATGTCAGCTAGCAGGGGGTGCGCTAGCACCCCATATAAGGAAAGGCTCCCTCTGATCGAAACATATAGGTTCCGTAACTAGACTCCATAAAAGAGGAGTGCGCGTTTTAAAGCACCTGCAGCTAATCATCTAATACAACACAACTGATGTCCTCTATATCTGACAGCTTAAACTCTTGAGCCCATTAAGCCCTTTGAGCCGTCCCTACAGGCTTAAGGGGTTTAAAGCGCCAAGCACCTTGAAACCTTTAAGCCAGTCACATAACTCGAGACCCACATCGGAGATATATCCCACAACCTCCGACCGTCTGTCAATCGAGCCAAGGCCTTTGGCCATAACAGAAATCTTATCCATATTAAGAATTCGGAAACTTAAAAAGCGGTTAAATATAAAGCGAAAGTTATGTACGGAAAAGAAGTTAAGAATATACTCCATCCTGTTAACTAGGTCCTTCGGATACGGTACGGGCGTTGTATAAAACGCAGGAACTTATTAACGATCGTAATCGATTGATCCGGAGGAAATATATCTAACTTCGTAATACGTCTTCGTACGATAAAAAAAAGTTAAAGAAAGCTATAAAACTATTTAATCGAAAACGTAAAAGCTGACCGAAGATATACCGTTTTCCATATACGCCGCTTATATTCACGGAACCATGTAGTTGTAACAGGCCGACGATAGGTGTTATAACCAAACAAGCTTGGCCTATTGGCAGATAGTCGGAGGTTGTGTGGATTACCTCCGATGCAAGACCTTAGGTTACGTAACGTAGATCCGAATAGATCTACGGATCCAAACGGACTAATATGGTATGGATCCGAATGGATTCTCAGATTTATAGGGATCATAACAAATAAAATCCGAATGGATTTTCGGATCTAAAGGGATCCCGTTTAAGATATATACGTTTATTATTTCCTATAATTTAAATAACATTAATTTGCAATTATAACTTGGTTACTTAAATTTATATCTGCTATTATTAGACGTAATTATTACTTTATTGTTTAAATTTCTACGATATTATTATGAACAAAAACCGTACGATTAGGTTTAATAGTTAGTTAAGTTTATAGCCGTTATACGTTGTAAGCTTTTATTTAGTAGTACCGTTAAATTTTGATTAATATTTAATATTATTAAGATATTAACCAGCGCCGAAGCTGCTGTTTTTATTTTTACTTAATAGCTGCAAGAACGCGTTTAGCAGCTTAAGGCTTATGTCTAACAGTTTATTGCTTAAGCCGCCGCCTTAATCGATTCGGTATTAGTAACCGTTATTCAAAAATTTAAAGTTAAGAAATCCGAACCTTACGATAATATAGGAAGCGTTTAAGGTTTTTTAACCTAGGCTAAAGTATATCTACGATTGGAAGGGATTAAAGGTAACGCCGATAGAATCCTTATTAGGGCGGAATTCTTAAAAGGGGACGCTTTGGATTAGTTTAAATTTACGTTGCGTAATTACCTAGAAAATGCAGAAAACGATTAGGAAACGGCTATTAAAAAGATTTTCGAAAGTTACGCTAATTTCGAACAAAAGTTTAAGGACAATTTCGATAACCCGGACGTAGAACGAAAGGCTGCGTAAAACCTTTTACAGCTTAAACAAAAGGGATTAGCTTTTAAAGATGCCGTCGAGTTTAGGAACTTTATGTTTAAAGCAGGATGGATCGACGATGAGGACGATACCTTAATTGACGTTTTTTATAAAAGGCTAAAATATAACGTTAAGGACGAAATTATCAAAATCGAACGATTTAGCGCATTCGATAAATATATTGCTAAAGCTGTAAAGATCGATAATCGACAGTTTAAACGACGATAAGAACGACGTAGATAATTCGCCTTACGGTCCAAATTCTAAGGAGCTAACTAAGGTCGAAGGCGCTTTACGCTTTTTACCTTTTATGGAACTTAACCAGAACTTATGGAATTAAAGGCCATTTAGTCGAAAAATAAGAAGTCCGTTACTTACTATAACTACGGTAAGCCCGGATATATTGCGCGAAAATGCAGAAGCCAGAAAAAGGTATATTGGGTTCCAATCCCTAAAAACCAGCACAAAAAGGAATCTGGCAACCGAAAGACGATCAATATAATCCGCGCCAGTAACAACCCTTTACTTAAGGTGCGACAGGGAATAAGAGAAGCGAAAAAGCTATCCCAGGTAAAAGCCAAAAAGGCTAAAAAAACCAAAACCACTGGACCTATTATTACCCAATAGCTACAGGAGCACGAAGGATGGAAAGAGCTAAGCGACGACAAGCCACCTACCCGTACATAGCAGAAACGGCAACAAAAAAACAACCAGTTAGTACTTAATGCATAGCTAAAGGAATACCGAAAATAGGACGAAAACCTATGCCCAGGAGAACCCGATCGGCACGGAAAGCTCCATACGGTCAGCTGTCGACGACCGCAGTACGAGGTATACGAGGACGAAAAAAAATATATCGCACGACGAATTGTGCGCATATAGCGATAAGGTTTCGATTTTAAGAATCGAACTAGCAGCGATCCTAAAGACCAAAGATGGTATCGCCATATACGAAAAGCCGCAACCCTGGAAGAGATCGACGAGTTGGCAGCCACCAGAAGCTGGCCAAAAGGCAAACATTGCCTTGCATATAAACCTTAGTGTTATTACGAATAATGCAATTATCAAACGCAGGAAAAACTAATCCAAAGAACAGTGGAAAAGCATTACCCAAAAATGATCACCGATTTATAAATTCAGCTAGCCTTTACGGAGGACCCAAAAAAGCGATTAGCTATATAAAAGGAAATTCGCTCCTTTTTAAGTTAAAGCTGGAAAATCCTAAAGCCAAAATACATTACCAAAGAAACGTTCTAAAACCAAGTGGAATACTTAATAACAACGCTACGCCGATAAGAGCAGCAGTTAAAATAGATCTAAAACAAAAATAAAAGACTTGGAAAAAGAATTCAGCAATCCGAAAACAGCCCAAAAGATTTAAGCCATTTATAATAAGGCCTTAAGCTGGCAAAAAAAACGAAAATAGATAATAACAGTTTAGGAAAGTTTTAAATATAATGCGAACAGTACGAAAAAAACTTATAACGGTATAAGTACGAATTAAAAACAAACGATATACCGCATTTATAGATTGCAGCGTAACAGAAAGTAATTATATCGCCCTAAAAATAATTAATAAGTTACAGTTATTATAAAAGGATAAGGAACATTTTTACGAAGTCGAAAACGCCGAAAGTTAAACCTTTAACTACAACGATAGATAGGTCCGATATAAAATTAATTACCTTAAAACCTTTGTCGAAAAAAAAAGATAAATTATTAATTTCGACGTTATCGCTATCGAAAACTTCGATTTAATCCTAAGTTTGCCATAATTGGAACAGTATAACCCGGTTATTAATTGGAAAATTTGCGAAATAGATTATAATTTATTTTTTAACGATAAGCCAAACGATAAAAGATCTTAATATTCGATCGATAAGGTAAACAAATATAGGCATAAAAAAACGGCAGAAATTTTACTAACTAACAACATACGGCATATTAAAAAAAAAGGGCATAATCGAAAAATACGACGTATTATTGCCAACCTTAAAGCAAAATTTAAGCAAATAAATAACGATTTAAAACGACCGCCCGAAAAGTTACCAGAATAAATAATTAAGGTATTTTCATAATATTATAAGTATAATAAATTATTCGGTAAAAAACTTAATACCAAGTTATTAAAATATAGCGAATAAAATTACGAAATAATCCTTAAAAATGGCAAAAGTACCGCCTTTTATCCGATATACAACCTGAACTATATAAAACTATATGCATTCCGCGATTACCTCGAAGATAAGCTTCGAAAAGGATAAATTCGACGTTCCAAATTACCAGCCAAATATTCTATATTCTTTGTACCGAAAAAAGGGGAAAAGTTTCGATTAATGGTAAATTATCGACAACTCAACGATATGACCGTTAAGGATAAAACGCCGTTACTATTAATTACTAAAATAAAGAATTGCTTATAAAAAGCAAAATAATTTACAGCTATCGATTTTCAAAATAACTATAATATAATTCGGATTAAAGAAAAATATAAATAAAAAACAACTTTTAAGACGAAATATAACCTATATGAATACCTAGTTACCTTTATAAAACTAACTAACGCAGCAGCGATTTTCTAGCGAATAATAAACCATGTACTAAAAGAATATTTGAATATTTTTGTTATTTGTTACCTCGACGACATTCTTATTTACTTAAAAACGGAAAAAAAGCACGAAAAATACGTTTATTAAGTTTTATAAGCGTTATAAAATGCCAAATTTTTGGTTAATACCGAAAAAACCCATTTTCACTAACAAGAAATCAAATTTTTAAGATATATTATTACGTTAAGATAAATTCGCATAAATTCTAAAAAGTTATTAACAGTTAAAGATTAGGCATAACCTATTAACGTTAAAAAAATATAAGTATTCCTTAAATTCGCCAATTATTACCGAGGATTCAAACGTAACTTTAGTAAAATAGTTATGCTATTAACGGAACTTACCAAAAAAAATAAACTATTCAGATAAATTCCAAAAAAGGAAATAGCTTTCCAGCAAATTAAAAAGGCCTTTACTAATAAACCAGTACTAAGCATATACGACCTAAAACGACTAATTAAACTAAAAACCGATACTTCGGATTATGCCTTAAAAGCTAGAATTAAATATCGAAACGATTAAGGAAAACTTTACCTTATTACGTTCAATTTTTATAAGCTACATAAAGCCGAATTAAATTACCCCATTTACGACAAGGAATTCTTAGCTATCGTTAACGCCTTTAAAAAGTTCAAACATTATCTTAAAAGTAATATGCACCAAATTAAGGTATATACGGATCATAAGAACATTATATACTTCTTTACGATACGAGAACTTATCGGAAAACAATTACGTTACGCAAAAAGCCTTTCTAAATTTAACTACGTTATTATCCATCGAAAAAAATCAAAAATGGCAAAGCAAACGCACTTAGCAAACGGCCTAACCTGGAAAAACCTAAAGTTAAGGTACAACAGATAATTTTCGATATTACACCCGAAAAATACCTAAAACAGCGACGAATTACTACGATACGAACGATGCCAACTGATATATATTAACGTATCCAATAATATAATGCTAATTAACTAGCAAAATACCAAACAAACAAAATACAGGTACCCGAAAACTTACAAAAAAACCTAATACGAAACGTACACGAACATCCTGTACATAAACACCTAGGGATCCACAAAATCTTAAAATGCTTATAACGGATATATTACTTTCCTAAAATAAAAACTAAAGTTCAAAAAGTTATACGGCAATACGATATTTGCGCTAAAGCAAAGGCACGACGACATAAGCTTTACGGAAAACTACAACCTTTACCAATCGCCAAGCGACCACAAAATTCGATTATATTCGACTTATTACTAAGCTTCCTTTATCAAAAGATTTAATTACTGGAATATATTACGATAACATTTTCGTAATCGTTAATCGATTTACGAAATTCTTATATTTCCTACCGTATAATAAGGATACCGATGTAAAACAATTAACATATATTTTCCTTAAACATATTTTAAATACTTACGGACTTTTAACGGAAATTATTTCGGACAAAGATATTACCTTTATTTCAAAATTCTGGCAAAATTTAATAACCTAACTTAGATTAAATCACAAATTATTTAACGCATTTAAACTCCAAATAGATAAATAAACAAAAAGAACTAACCAAACGTTAAAAACGTATTTACAATATTATATTAACTACGAACAAAATAACTAGGTCGAAAAATTACCAGTTGTACAGTTAGCCTATAATACTAGCTACTACGAAAGCATCAAAACGACGCCAGTAATTGCCAATTTTAAATTCACACCTAAAGTTTACCGAAATTTATATAAAAATAAACCAGCTAACGTTAAAACAATTCTAACGTCGAAACAGTTAAAACAATTATACGCAAAAATAAAACCAAAACTTAAATTCGTACGCAACTAAATAAGTAAATACTATAACCAAAAAAGGTTAAAGAAACCAACCTTTTCAGAAAGGAAAATGGTTTACCTAGCCACCAAAAACATCCAAACCAAAAAGCCAAACAAAAAACTCGATTTCAAATATATCGGCCCATATAAAATCGCCAAAAGATTTTTAGAAAATAACTAGGAATTAAAGCTACTACTGAAAGTTAAGCTTTATCTAGGCTTTTATATTTCCCTATTAAAGTTAATACAGAACAAAATCAAGATAAGAAAGTTATAAAAAATGCACCAATCTACGAGGCAGAAAAAAGACTGGATATAGGCAAAAAAAAGGAACTTACCCAATACTTAGTCAAATAAAAAAACTACCCAAACTCCGAAAACACCTAAAAACCCGCAAAAAATCTTACGAACGCCTAGCGCCTTCTAAAGAACTTTTACCAGAAACGCCGGAAACGCCAGGATTAAAAGTACTCCAATCCGCGTCGCCCAATAACGGCTAATCAATATTTTCAACCCCAGGCAATTCCGAAAAGTCTATAACTCGCGTAACTTATACGGCCCGCAAAGCCGTTTCGCGTTCCAATCTTTCCTGCTCCTCCAATTCGTCTAAAAATTAAAACCCACGATTTACCATTTCAACACCCTTAAATTAAAGGAATTTTTGCTGATGCCGCAATCGCTAAAAACGGGCAATCGCTTTATTTATTTCTTTTTGCGATTAAAACAGTCGCTCCTCGGCCAAAATTTCTTCGCGTTTTAAACGTTCCGCTTCCTTATTAATGTTGCGCAAAAAATCAAAAGAAATGCCCGACCTATCGCAACTCCGTTTCTTCAAAACGCAATTCCTATAACAAGCTACGTTCTCCAGCATAACATATTCTTCCTTATGTTTAAAACACGCAAAATAAGGCATAACTTCGGAACCCTAACCTCGAATGTAAGCAACCAAATCTTCGCGTTCTTCCTTTTAATTAGGACGCTTGCGAAATATCTGCTTTTCGATACGGTTAAGCATAACGACGAAAAAACAAGCAAAAAAAAAAAAAAAAAAAAAAAAAAAAAAAAAAAAAAAAAAAAAAAAAAAGGAAATTACTTACCAAGCAAATGCGAGAAACAAATTAATCTTTAAGGGCAAAGATTTTAAAAAGGAAAAGATCGTATTATAACCAAATAAGCTTAGCTTATTAGCAGACAGTCGAAAGTTATATGGATTACCTCCGATGCAAAACCTTAAATCACGTAACGTAAATCCGAATAAATCCACGGATCCAAAGGGATTCCGTTTAAGATATATACGTTCATTATTTCCCATAGTTTAAATAGCACCAGCTTGCAATTACAACTTAATTACCCAGATTTACATCTGCTATTACTAAACGTAACTATCACTTCATTGCTCAAATTCCCACGATACCACTGCCAACATAAACCGTACGACTAGGTTTAATAGTTGGTTAAGCTCATAGCCGTCACAATAGGATCTAGCTTCAAAGAACTCCTGAAATAACTCCGCTTCAAGGGCAGGATATTGTGGTAACGTATATCGCGCAGGCTTCTCTAGTATGGAAAACTGTTATTTCCACCAATTCTTCAAAGTTGGGATATGGATCTTAAAAAAGCCATACGCTTCATTATACGTAGGCCTACGGTAGCCATCGGGAGAGCCTAATATACCATACTTCGAACGCGTTAAATGGGTTGTAAATAGGATCAAATACGTATATAGCCATGTTAGAACTTCGCGCTTCTTTTCCCTTAAATAAGAACGCTCAACACGCTTAATGGGAGCTGTACGCTTAATAATACGGTCCGCGAATGGCTTCGGGCGTGGCCCGGGCGGCGGCGAGGCGTGGAATTCGCTGACCTAGGGCTTTAATTTTGCTGGTGGATACTATTCCCACTTCTTTGGAATGCACCCAATCAAAATTAGGTTTTTTTTAAGTTTGCTTGAATGCACGGACACAAGCATTCAGCAACAAAATCGGTACTGAACGGCTTGTGGGTCGACGGCTGATTCATTTTGATTCGTCGAAATTTCCAACCTTTGTACTATTCCATGGAAAAAGGTCATTCAGCAAGCCGTGCTGAAAGTTTGAGAACACCACCTTACTACCTGATAGCTAGCAACTGAAGGGGTGTGTCAGAGAAGTAACGCAATAAGCGCGCACTTATAAACTTAGTTTTTTGATGTAGCGGCTACGCAATAGCTATAGTTCTTTTTCAAAGCCTTAGCTATAGCTGCGCTGTAGGCGCAGCTCCAACCGCAAAAATAGAGGCTGATGTTAATGAGGTAACTTTTAGGGCGGGGTGCTAATGGTATTTCAACTCGATTTTGATCCAGATAAAAAGAACACGCCATAACACGCTAACTAACCCGACTCCTCTGAAAAGTTTACCATTTTCGGCCTGATGCAGATGTTACGTAATGTATGCTTCACCGAGCAGGATATGTACAAGCATTCTGGGTCGTCGGGGCGAGTTACACCCTGGCAGGGATTATTGCAGTTAGTGCGCCACAAGCCCCAGGTTTTTCGTTACCTGTATAGCAGAGCGCTTCTATGTATTTGTCATACAATTTGCAGCGGGAAATACATGTCTGTTAGTACCGGTTCCCAGCAAGGGGGCCGATTCGGCAGCTGGAGTCACGTAAAAACCCTCAGCCACAGCGCCTTTTATGGCATCTACCAATCAGCTAGGAACCCTTGAGAATGTGGGACTTGTATGCCACTAACTGCAATAATCCCTGCCAGGGTGTGTACTACGGCTTATTTCGCCCCTTACTAAAAGTTGCAGCCTTAAAGAATGGTCTTACCTTAATGGCAACATATTTTTAAGATTGGTGTTGCAACTGTTAAATCCCGTAACGCCCTGTCTTCGACGCTTCCGGCAACTGGGATAAATTTTCGTCCGAAAATATCTACTTAATAATTGATGACTTTCCGAGAGATACCTGTTCTTCGATAACACGGACAAGCCAGGTAGCTGCACGATCTGGGACAAATTCCTTGTTAAAAGCCTGTTCTTTCAGACGCATACGCATGCCTGGTCAGGGTATTACTGCTTCGGGTACCAGCGTGGCTCTAAGCGGACTGGGTCCGCTTGGTGCCTAGAAGTGAAGATCGTCTTACCGGCTCGGTATCTGCACATGTTGCCCCTGGACAAGCAGCATTTAAACCGGGGCCTTTCCCGAAATGCTTGCTTTCCTGGCCCTTACGACGCCACGATAGTCACTCCCTTTTCACCTTACAACTTAGTGCCATTCTGGAAGTGGTTCAGTTTCCTTTGATCTCTGCCAACGGAGACAGCAAGGCTAGTACACCCTCCGGTTTTACATTCAAGCAAATGTGTCAAATCCCGCTTTAGAGCAAATACTAACGTAAAGTTTGGTGAATCCATAACTCCCCCTTTTAAACAGAAGGATAGAGATACGAGAGTCGACGCTGGTTTTCGTTTTCATGACGACTCGGACAAATACCGTATTTTGAAATTCGGCGAAAACTAATGTAGGCCAAGGCGTCCCCCTTTTATGTTTCTTAGACGGAATACTTTTTCCTTTCCTTTTATTTGTTGCGGTATCTTCGGCTTCCCAGCCGCTTAATCAAACATAACATACTCCTTCGCAGTGGAATATGATTCGTGGCAGTAACTAGCCTGCCTTGGCCTGCTTTAGCTTTCGCCGAATTTCGAGAGAAAATGCGGTATGGAAAGAGCAAGAGCGCCCCAGGTTAAAATATGCCAAGATTCGCCGGTCAATTAAATGGAGACGCTCCAACTTGAATTCGCGCACATGGACAATAACCGCCCATTTCAGGCTGGAACTAGACATCCGCGCGTACTAGATCGAAACCTCGCACTCTGATACGATGTTATTTCGGGGTTATGTTTGTAATCTGCGCCATCGGATTTTGTCCGAGCGGCTGAGGTACCCGAATAAACCACTAATTAAGATCACCCGGAACTTGCCGGGCAGTCTCACGCCGTTTAAAGGTAGTCAACACATGACATTTGATTGTATTAGGCTCCCGCGACCAGCGGCTCGAATCGCTGTTCCTATAAACTTAGATAGTGAATGGGGATCTTGTCCGGGTACTACCGAGCAGCCGGGATATGCCACAACCAAACAACCTAATTACGTTGTCCCTGCATCAGCCCTACATTTGCATTAAAGTGGCTACCGTTCTTTGCCTTGCAGCAGTATGTCGTTCTGGCAGCAAGAAGTTTATGACGCGAAAATTGAACAGGCATGGGCCCAAGCACTCCATACGTCAACCACCCGGTCCCAGATAAAACGGCCAGGGTGTTCCAGGATTTACGTGTTAGGCAGAGTTGCCGCTGAGGTTTAAATGACTAACGTGGTAGTCAAAATAATTAACACACTTAACGGGTGTTATATGGTTTTGCAGTGTCAATGATTTTGACCTCCACCTTGACCACCATTAGAATGTGCAAAGTGGCACACGGGAAGGAACCGATTAGCCGGACTGATCTCGACGTGTTACGTGGCATGGAAATTACAAGTTCAAGTCTATGTAATGCGAGCAGAATTGCGTCAGCTTGCATATGACAAAGCCATAACCAGTGACCTAAAATTAAACTTTAACCTTAAAGCGTTACAAACTCGATAGATTGAGTTGAGCCGGAATAGGGACGACTATTAGCGCTGTCAGGAATCGAACCTAACTCATTATTTGGCTTCACTTGTAACTGGTCTGCTAACAAATGTGCGCCCCGCACATAATGATATAGAGTATCGAGACGTTACTCCCCCGCCTCGCTGGGCGACCAAAGAAGCGTGATCGGCGCGAACCGCGGTGGAGCGGGAACTCGAACGCACGGCCTCCTGGGCGCAATGCTAACAGCGCTACCAGTTGAGCCGGAATAGCGAAGACCATTAGAATTGTTAGGAATCGAACCTAACTGATTATTTGGCTCTACCTGTAAAGCGAGAGCCTAAGCATCTGATACGGACACCCTATCGTTTCAATCCAGATATAAGCCTTGCTTTGGACAGAGGCCAAACTAATTAGGTGTCTAGTAAAGCAGGAGACGCGGATATTTCCGTTAGCGCACTAGAGAACCGGGATGGTGGTGAAGTTGTGCATGCGATCAGCGGCCAAAGTGGGGCTCCCTCGAGCCGCAACTTTTTTGTTGGGGTCGATTTCATCGATTGGAGGCTTCAAAAGAGGTGATCTACCGCCCTACCCCCGACAAGCGCAACGGTAACTGACATAACTGCCAAATCACCACCAATCCGCCTGAACGCTAGGACGACACGAGAGGCTTATGATGCAAGGGGCATTTGGCTAGGTTTGTCTGTCGCAGGTGTTCCGCCAGCTGGCTAGTTAGGCAGCCTGGAAACCCGGGGGATGAAGCGTCGTAATCTATTGAAAGTGGCTTTGGTTACAAACAGGTTTCATTGCTTTCATGACTTTGGTAAATGAATAGGAGCAGAAAGTCGATTGGCTAGATGCCAAAGATGTTAAGCCCGAGTCACCATTAGGTTAATGTCCCTCCTCAAGAAGCCTTCTCCTTAGTCCTTGGAGCAGGGCTGCAGCCACTTCTATTTTGTTCAATGACGATCAACTTGATGCCGACCATGACGATATGAGGAGCCAGGTGAGACGGAAAATGCCGCCCGTGTTCTATTTTGCTTTGTCCAGAGGGACATAAGTGTGCAGATGCAGAGTTAGTTGGATCTTTGTTATGCGAGTTCGGGCACCAAGGACTCAACCCGGCTTGGGGACGAGTCCCGTCTGGGCCTCCGAAGCCCGTTAAGCCCAAACTTATCGTCGACTACAGGCATGTGTGGGGATGATTACGAGTACGTAAGGATCTATGCTTCCTGTCCACTGGAATGTTTATAAAGGGGTGTCCTCCTCCCCAGGAGAAATCTCGTCTTAATACTCGACTACACAGACAATCTTAAAGCCCTTCACAGTCCATTAAAGATCAAATCAATCACTACTTATCAACTCCTAATCAACCATATACAACATGCAGTTCTCCACCGTTCTCTCCGTCTTGGCCATGGGCCTCGTAGCGTCTGCGGCTCCGGATGTCCAGGCCCGAAGCGGCAAGAAGGACGTCTGCTGCTCAGGGACCCTCAACTGCGTCGTCGTCGTCCTCGGTAGCGCCTGTGACGACGGGCACAGCAAGTGGCAGTGCGAGACAGACAGCAAAGAAGTAAGTAGTATTTGCGTTTACGAATAGCATATTACCGAGTTATCAAGAAAAAGCGCCTTGTCAATGTTGGCATACCTCTGGCGTGTGGACATCATAGCATTAACAAGGCTAACAAATTCGCCTGATATCCAGGGATCCAAAATCAATGTCCTCGATGTCAATCTCCAATGCGTTAAAGTCCTTTAAGAGGGACGAATGCAAATTCAGGCCGATGAGGAAGGGTCATTGTGGGCTTAGGACATTCATTTCTGGAGTCGTTACCTGATTCCACCGAATGCTCTCAGAGCAGTGCTGTTGGAATTTGGGAGACGCGGTCATACGCCTCGATGATGGTTTTTTCCTCACAGAGTTTTCCCATCATCTTAATGCGAATGCAGGGGTGACCATTGTTTGCTTTTCGGCACCTGTACTGGTTTGGCCAGGCACTCAAGGTTCAATAGGGAATATAGGGAAACAGTGACAGATAGGGGGAACATGGTTTGCGTACCCATCCCCAGCCGTAGATGAACTGGGCTGCGTTATGGACACTGTTAAATGTTGATCATCAATTTTTAAACCACTGGTTTCTTCTTAATCTTGCATAACCTGCGAGCTCGTGATTACTCGACCAAGCATTTGGTAGGCTTAAATATGCCAAAGACACAGCCGTTCAAGACGAAGTTAGACATAAGATTGTCAGGTACCAGGTACGACCCCTTTCTAGGGCCCAGCCACCCACCAGTAAGGGCCTGGTTTGCGCCTATATAATGGACTTCGCCCCGAGTATTTAGGAAAAGGCAGGCATTAATGGTTATGTAGTTTACTATTTATACTACGAATTACCTCAGCTAGATCAGGCCTCCCTAGTCCATTCTCTATTTTTTTTCGAAATTTTTCAAAGTACTGCGCCAAGACGCTGAAAACTAACCAATTAAATACTGTTACGACGCTTATCGCGTTTAAAGGCTGGGTAAAGCATTCTCCTGTTGTACGAATAAAGAAGGAGGAAATCAGCTTAAAGGTGCGGAACGCCTGTATCTATATAGCGTTACGGCTGTTTAGCTAAGCCGTAACGTTGGTACCGTAATAGTAGCGCCCCATTTTTAAAGCAGTTGTTTTTAACTGCTTAGAGGAAAAACTGCATAACGTAAACCGCTTTATTCCGGATTCGAACCGGAGGCATTTTGCAACGTGTTGGCAGATTTAGGACGTTGTAAAGGTAGCGTTATATACGTACTGCGTAGAGATTGTGTGGCCGCTGCCGGGGTGCTGTCAGATATCGGGGACATCAGTTGTGTTGTATTAGATAACTAGCTGCAGGTGCTCTAGAACGCGCACTCCTCTTTCTGTGGAGTCTAGTCACGGAACCTATATGTTCCGATCAGAAGAAGCCTTTCCGTATATGGAGTGCTAGCGCACCCCCTGCTAGTTGACAGGTGCCGCGCCGGAGTACGGAGTACGACGTGGGTTTTGGAGGCGGAATGATAATGTTGTTATGCCGCAAGTGTTATTAACGCGTATAAAGATTTTGTTACGGCCTTTTGTTATTTCTATAACGTATATACAAAATCTTTCCTTGTGCCTTTTTTTTCTTCGAGAACGTCGTATTATTATTATAATAATCCTGTTACTTTTATTTTGCGTTTTTTTCCCGTACCTTTTTGTCGTTTTAAATCATTGTTTTATCTTATTTCTACGTTTTCGTTGCGATATTCTTTTACTGAACATTATTTACGTTATACCCGTTTCCGTTAAATGTTTTGGTATAATATGCTTTTGTTATGTTATCCTTAATTACGTGTTATAGCCAAAGGTCTTAGCTTAATTGACAGGTGGTGTGACGGCTATGAGCTTAATCAACTATTAAACCTAAATCGTACGATTTATGTTGGCAGTGGTATCGTAGGAATTTGAGCAATAAAGCGATAATTACGTCTGGTAATAGCAGATAGAAATCTAGGTAACTAAGTTGTAATTACAAGCTAGTATTATTTAGCCTATAGGAAATAATAAGCATATATATACTAATCTTGGCTTAAAGTGCTTAAGCGACTTAAACTCTTAAGCCCGATAAGTCTTTTAAGCTGTCCTTACAGGCTTAAGGGGCTTAAAGCGCCAAGTACCTTAAAACCTTTAAGCCAGTTACATAATTTAAAACCTATATCAGAAATATATCCCATAACTTCCGACCGTTTATTAATCGAACTTAGGCCTTTGGCCATAATACGATCTTTCCCCTTTCAGGATCTTTATCCTTAAAAATTAATTTGTTTATCGCATTTATTTGGTAAGTAACTTCCCTTTTTTTATATCATTTTCTATTATTTAACCGCTATATTAAGTCGTATCGAAAAATAAAGAACTCGGAAGCGTAATAACGCTTTAATTTTATTACAACAAATCGGCTTTTTTAATTTTAACATATTTTTTAATATTTCCTATTCCCGTTGCAAATCCGATTCGAAGGTTTGCAAAGTATATCCTAATTTGCGGAAATATTTTCGTTACGTTAAATATGATAGTTTTTGCGATTTATTTGGTCCTTTTGTTTCTAAACACTAACGGCTTTAAAAAAAAACGATTAAAACGAAAAGAAAAATAAGCGCAAAGAGTTTTTCGTTCCGCTGCTAATAAAATCGATCGTCTTTAAAAACTGCGTAAGGTTTTGCGTCGTCGCAGGGTCGAAATGCTACGTCGGGCTATTCAAGGTACAAAGGCGATGGAAAAGTTCGAACGTTTAAAGCGCGAATAATAACAGCTGGAAGCCGAGGTTACGTTTACGCAAACCTCCCTACCCGCCGATTGGCCTCCCTTTGGTAACTTAAACTGGAATACTCTTAGTACTGGCGCTTCCGGCGTTATTGGTGAAAATTCTTTAAAAGGCGCTAGGCATTCGTAAAATCCTTTGCAGGTTTTTAGGTATTTTCGGAATCTGGGTAGTTTTTCCACTTAAATAGGTATTAGGTAAGTCCTTTTTCTTTACGTATATCTAGTATCTTTTCTACTTCGTAAACTGGTACACTTTTCGTAGTTTCTTCGTCTTGTTTCATATTAATTTGAATTGTATCTGCTGCTAACTCCAATAAAAAAATATGAAAAATTAAATGAAGCTTAACTTTCGGCGGTAGCCTTAATTTATAGTTATTTTCTAGGACTTTTTTTAGCGATTTTGAATTGACCGATATATTTAAAATCGAATCTTTGGTTTAAGGTTTTAATTTAGATATTTGTAGTAATTATATAAACTAGTTTTTCCTTCGAAAAGGTTAATCTTTTGAACCGTTTTTAGTTATAATATTTGTTTATTTAGTTACGTACGAATTTAAGCTTTGATTTTATTTTTGCGTATAATTGTTTTAATTATTTTAGCGTAAAAATTGCTTTAATATTAGTTGATCCATTTTTATATAAATTTCGGGAAATTTCGGATGTAAAACCAAAATTGGCAGTTATTGGCGTTGTTTTAATGCTTTCGTAATAACTAATGTTATAAGCTAGCTGTACAACTAATAACTTCTTTTCCTAATTATTTCGTTCGTAATTTATATAATATCATAAATACGCTTTTAACATTTGGTTTAACTTTTTTGTTTATTCTTTTATTTAGGGTTTAAATACGCTGAATAATTTTTCATTTAATGGAAGTTAAGCTATTAATTTTTGCTTAAATTTCGGAATAGAATTAGTACTTTTATTTAAAACAATTTCTGTTAGACATCCGCCAGTACTTATAATATAATTAAGGAATATATGCGAATTGCTTTATATCCGTATTTTTGTTATAAGGTAAGAAATATAAAAATTTCGTAAATCGATTAACGATTACGAATATGTTATCGTAATATATTCTTATAGTTAAGTCTTATAGTAAAGAAAGCTTGATAATAAAGTTAAATATAATCGAATTTTATAATTATTTAACGACTGGTAGAAGTTATAATTCTCCGTAGGGCTTATATCGTCGTATCTTTGTTTTGGCGCAAATATTGCATTATCGTAATACCTTTTGCATTATAGGTTTTATCTTAAGAAAATAATATGTCCGTTATAAACGTTTTAAGATTATTTAAAGTGCGAGGAATTTATATACCGGGTGTTTATATATATTCCGTATTAGGCCCTTTTATAAGTTTTCGAACACCTGTATTTTGTTATTTAGTACTTTATTGGTTAATTAGCATTATATTATTAAATACGTTAATATATTCCAGCTGGTATCGTTTATATCGCAACACTTTGTCGCTGTTTCAAATATCTTTCGGGTGTAATATCGAAAATTGTTTATTGTACTTTAAGCTTAGGTTTTTCCAGGTTAGGTCGTTTATTAAGTGCGTTTGCTTTACCACTTTTCAATCCTTTGCGATAAATAATAACGTCGTTAAATTCGAAAAGGCTTTCTACCTAACGTATTTATCTTTCGATAAGTTTTCGTATTGTAAAAAAATATATAATATTCTTGTAATCCGTATATACCTTAATTTGGCACATGTTACCTTTAAAGTAATAT
This sequence comes from Monosporascus sp. mg162, assembly GCA_004155945.1. NCBI lineage: Eukaryota > Fungi > Ascomycota > Sordariomycetes > Xylariales > Monosporascus > Monosporascus sp. mg162. The sequence continues at coordinate 34,101 of QJNY01000177.1, forward strand.
CTAAATCCTTTAAAAGGCGTTAACAACAACTAAGAAATTTTCATCGTAAATGGGGTAATTTAATTCGGTTTTATATAACTTATAGAAATAAAACTTATTCGCGTAAAGTTTTTCTTAATCGTTTCAATATTTAATTATAGTTTTTAAAGCATAATTCGAAGTAGTGGTTTTTAGCTTAACCGGTTGCTTTAGGTTGTACATGATTAATACCGGTTTATTAATAAAGGCGTTCTTGATTTATTAAAAAGCTATTTGTTCTTGGAGTTTATTTAAATATTTTTTTTTAGTAAATTCCGTTAATAATTTAGTTATTTTGCTGAAATTACGTATGGATTGTCGGTAATAATTAACGAATCTAAGAAATGATTATATTTCTTTGATATTGGTGGGCTACGCCTAATTCTTAACTGCTCATAGCTTTTTAAGGTTCATATAAATTTGTCCTAATATAATAATATGTTTTAAGAATTCGACTTTTTGCTTGTAAAAATAGCTTTTTTCGGTATGAACAAAAGGCTTGGCGTTTTATAACGCCTGTAAGACTTAATAAATATATTTTTCGTGTTTTTTTCCCTTTTTTGAGTAAATAAGAATGTCGTCTTGGTAAAAAAATAATAAAAATAATTAGGTATTTTTTTTAGCAGATAGTTTATTATTCGTTAGAAGGTCATTAATACGTTGGTTAGTTTTATAAATGTAACCAAGTATTCGTATAAGCCATATTCTATTTTACGAGCTGTTTTTTATTCGTATTTTCTTTAATCCGAATTATGTTGTAGTTGTTTTGAAGATCGATAGCGGAAATTTATTTTGTTCCGTATTGGCGATCTTTTATTTTAGTGATAAGTAGTAACGGTATTCTGTCCTTGACGGTGATGTTGTTAAGTTGCCGATTATCTATTAAAAGTCGAAGTTTTCCCCTTTTTTTCGGTACGAAAAATATAGGGTATCCGGCTGGTGATTTGAAACGTCAAATCTATCTTTTTCGAAGCTTGTTTTCGAGGTAATCGCGGAGTGCATATAGTTTTGCATGGTTTAGGTTGTATATCGGATAAAAGGCGGTACTTTTGCCATTTTTAAAGATTATTTCGTGGTTTTATTTGCTATGCTCTGGCAATTTGGTGTGAAGCTTTTTGCTAAATAATTTGTTGTACTTGTAGTATTATGAAGGTATTTTAGCTATTGATTTTTGTAATTCTTCGGCCGGTAGGTTTAGGTTGTTATTTATTTGCCTGAATTTTGCTTTACAGTTGGTAATAATGCGTCGTATTTTTCGATTATGCCCTTTTTTGCTAATATATTGTATGTTTTTAGGTAGTAAGGATTTTGCCGTTTTCTTATACTTGCATTCGTTTACCTTATCGATCGAGTGTTAAGATTTTTCGTCGTTTGGCTTATTGTTAATAAATAGATCGTAATTTATTTCGCAAGGTTTTTAATTAATAGCCGGATTATATCGTTTTAACCATGGTAAACCTAGTATCAAATCGATTTTTTTCTGGCGATAACGTCGAAATTAATAGTGTGTTTATTTCTTTCGACAAAGGTTTTAAGGTGATTAATTTCGTATCGGACTTATTTATTATCGTAGTTGAATATTTAACCTTCGGCGTTCTTGACCCCGTAAAGGTATACATTATTTTTATATAGTAACTGTAGCTTATTAATTACTTTTAGGGCGATATAATTACTCTTTCTTACGTCGCAATTTATAAATGCGGTATATCGCTTGTTTTTAATTCGTATTTATACCGTAATAAGTTTTTTTCGTGCTGTTTGTATCGTATTTAAAGCTTTCTTAACGTATTGCTATTTACCTTTATTTTTACCTGTTATGACCAAAGGGACTTGGCATGAAAAGAGACGGTCGGAGAATATAGGAGATATCCCCGATATAGGTCCTAGGTTACGTAACTGGCTCAAAGGTCTCAAAGCGCCTAGCACTTTAAGCTCCTTAAACTAATGGAGGCCGGCTCAAAGGGCTCAACGGGCTTCAGGGTTTAAGCCGCTTAAGCACCTTAAGCCAAAACTAATATATATACACTTATTATTTCCTATAATCCAAATAACACCAGCTTGCAATATAACTTAGTTACTCAGATTTACATCTGCTATTACCAAACGTAACTATCGCTTTATTGCTCAAATTCACACGATATTACTACCAACATAAACCGTACGACTAGGCTTAATAATTAGTTAAGGCCATAGCCATTATACGTTACAAGGTATTGTTCAGTAGTACCGTTAAACTTTAAGCAATATTTAACACTGTTAAAATGTCGACTAGCGCCGAAGCTACCGTTCTTAACCTTACCCAGCAGTTGCAAAAACGCATCCAGCAGCGTAAGGCCTATATTTAACAGCTCGTTACCCAGGCTACCGCCGCTTTAGCCGACCCAGTATCAGCAGTTACTCCAAGACTTAAGGTTAAAAAAGCCGAACCTTACGATAGCATGAAAAGCTTTTAAAGCTTTTTAACCCAAGTTAAAATGCATCTACGATTGGAAAGAATCGAAGGCGACGATAACAGAATACTTGTTATAGTAGGATTTTTAAAAAGGGACGTTTTAAATTAATTTAGGCTTACGTTGCGAAATTACCTGAAAAATGCAGAAAATAACTAGGAAACGATTACCAAAAAGATTTTCGAAAATTACGTTAACTTCGAACAAAAACTTAAAAATAATTTCGACTACTCGGATGTAAAGCGAAAGACTATATAAAACCGTTTATAGCTTAAATAAAAGGAACTAACTTTTAAGTCTGCCGTCGAATTCAAAAACTTTATATCCAAAATAAAATAAGTTAACGACGAAAACGATACCCTAATTAACGTTTTCTAGAAAGGGTTAAAGGACGATATTAAGGACGAAATTATCAAAGTCGAACGACCTAACGTAGTCGATAAATACATCGCTAAGGCTGTAAAAATCGGCAATCGACAGTTTGAACGACGACAAGAACGAGGAAAATAATTCGCCTTACGGTCTAAATTCCAAGGCGCTAATTAAGATCGAAAGCGCCTTACGCCTTTTACCTTTTATGGAACTTAACCAGAACTTATAAAATTAGAGGCCATCCAGTTGAAAGATCAAAAATCCGGTACCTGTTAAACCTGCAATAAGCCGGGACATATTACGCGAAAATACAGAAGTCCGAAAAAGGTATATTAGGTTTTAGTTTCTGAAAACCAGCATAAAAAGGAATCTAGCGCCCAAAAAACGAATGACATAATTCGCGCCAGAAATAACGACAACCCTTTACTAGAAGTGCGATAAGAAATGAAAAAAGCAAAGAAATTAACCTAAGCAGGAACTAAAAGGGTTAAAGAAATCGGATTTACCGGACTTATTGTTACTTAAAAGCGATTAAAGTACGAAAAATGAAAAAAGCTAAGCGACAATAAGCCACTTACCCGCGTACAGCCGAAACGGCAGCAGAAAAATAACCAGTTAATGGTTGATATATAGCTAAAGAAATACTAAGGATATGATGAGAGCCTATACCCAGAAGAACCCGATCGGCACGGAAAGCTTTATACGGCCAGCTGTCGACGACTGCAGTACGAAATATACGAGGATAAAAAAGAATATATCGCGCGACGGATTACTCGGTAATAACAATAAGGTTTCGGTTTTAAGAATTGAATTAAAAGCAATTTTAAGGACTAAAAGTAGTACCGCTATATATGCAAAATAGCAACGATAAAAGAGATCGACGAATTAGCAACTACCCGGAGCTGGCCAAAAGGTAAACATTGCCTTGCATATAACCGTAATGCTATTACGAATGGTACGATTACCAAACGCAAAAAGAATTAATCCAAGAAATAATGGAAAAGCACTGGTAAAAAATGATTACCGATCTACGGATCCAGCTAGCCTTTACGGAAAACCCAGAAAAGGAATCGGCTATATAGGAGGAAATTCGTTCCTTTTTAAGTTAAAGCTGGAAAATCCCAGACCAAAATACATCACCAAAAACACGTTCCAGAACCAAGTGGAATATTTAACAGCAACGCTACGCCGACAAGAGCAGCAGTTAAAATGGATCCAAAATAAAAATAAAAAACTTCGAAAAAGAATTTAACAATTCGAAAACAGGACAAAAGATTTAAGCCACCTATAATAGGGCCTTAGGCTGGCAGAAAAAACCAAAGTAAATAATAACACCTTGGAAAAAGGCTTTAAATGCAAGGCGAATAATACGAAAGAAACTTATTACGGTACAAGTACGAGTCAAAAACAAGCGATATACCGCATTTATAGACGGCGGCGCAACAGAAAGCAATTAGATCGCCCTAAAAGTAATTAACGAATTACAACTACTATAAAGGGATAAAAAATACTCTTATAAAATCGAGAACGCCGAAAGTCAAATATTTAACTACAAAGATAAATAAGTTCGATAGGAAATTAATTATTTTAAAACCTTTATCGAAGAAAGAAAATAAATTATCAGTTTTAACGTTATGGTTATAAATGGTTTCGATTTGATTTTAACTTTGCCATGGTTGGAATAATATAACCCGGCTATTAACTGGAAAACTTACTAAATAAATTATAATCTATTTTGCAACGATAAGCTAGGCGACAAAAAATGTTAACATTCGATCAATAAATAAAACGAATATAGGCGTAAGGAAACGGCAAAAATCTTATAACCTAAAAATATACGACATATTAAAAAGAAAGGCCATAATCGAAAAATACAACGTATTATTATTAACTTCAAAGCAAAATTCAGGCAAATAAATAACGATTTAAAACGACCGTCCGAAAAGCTACCAAAATAAATAATTGAGGTACCTTTATAATACCGCAAATGCGATAAGTTATTTAGCAAGGAACTTGATACCAAATTACTAAAATAAAACGAATAAAGCCACGAAATAATCCTTAAAAATGGTAAAAATACGGCTTTTTAGCCGATATATAATCTAAACCATGTAAAACTATATGCATTCCGCGATTACCTCGAAGACAAGCTTCGAAAAGAATAGATTCGACGTTCCAAATCACCAGCCGGATATCCTATATTCTTCGTACCGAAAAAAAGGGGGAAAACTTCGGTTAATAATGGATTATCGACAACTTAACGATATTACCGTTAAGGACAAAACGCCGTTACCACTGATCACCGAAATAAAAAATCGCTTACAAAAAGCAAAATGGTTCACAGCTATCGATTTTCGAAATGGCTACAACATACTTGGGATTAAGGAAGAATAGGAATAAAAAACAGCCTTTAGAACGAAATATAGCTTATATAAGTACCTAATTACCCCTATAGAATTAACCAACGTACCAGCAACCTTTTAACGAATAATAAACTATATACTAAAAGAATACCTGGATATTTTTATTGTTTGTTACCTCGACGATATTCTTATCTACTTAAAAACGGAAAAAAAGCACGACAAATATGTCCATTAAATCTTACAGGCGTTATAAAACGCCAAACTTTTAGTTAATACCGAAAAAAAGCCACTTTTACCAGCAAGAAGTAGAATCCCTAGGACATATCGTCATAATAGAAGAAATTCACATAGACTCTAAAAAGCTATCAGCAGTGAAGGATTAGGCATAACCCAATTATATTAAGCAAATATAAGCATTACTTGGATTCGCCAATTATTACCGGCGATTCATAGGCAATTTTAGCAAAATACTTATGCTATTAACAGAACTTACCAAAAACGATAAACTCTTTAAATGGACTTTAAAAAAAGAAACAGCTTTCTAACAAATCAAAAACGCATTTACCAGTAAATCAGTATTGATTATATACGACCTAAAGCGACCAGTTAAGCTAGAGACCGATACTTCGGATTATGCCTTAAAAGCTATAATTGAATATCGAGACGATTAATGAAAACTTTACCCAATTGCATTTTATTCCTATAAGTTATACGGAGCAGAATTAAATTACTCCATTTACGATAAGGAGTTCCTAGCTATCGTTAGCGCCTTTAAAGAATTCAAACATTATTTTAAAGGCAATATGTACCAAATCAAGGTATATACGGACCATAAGAATATTACTCATTTTTTTACGATACGAAAGCTTATCGGAAGATAATTGCGTTATGCAGAAAGCCTTTTTGAATTCCATTACGTTATTATTTATCGAAAAGGATTAAAAAATGGCAAAGCAGACGCATTTAGCAAACGACTTAACCTAAAAGAACCTAAGATTAAAAGATAACAAATAATTTTCGATATTATACCCGAAGGATACCTAAAGGAGCGGCGGATTACTACGATACGAGCGATACTAGCTAATATATATTAACACATTTAATAATATAATACCAATTAATTAACAAAGTATTAAACAGATAAAATATAAGTACCTGAAAACCTATAAAAGGATATGATACGAGATATATACGAATACCCGGTATATGAACACCCAGGGGTCCATAAAACCCTAAAACGCTTATTACGGACATACTACTTTCCTAAAATGAAAACTATAGTTCAAAAGGTAATATAACAATACGATATCTGCGTTAAAGCAAAGGTACGACGACATAAGCCTTACGAAAAACTACAACCTTTATCAGTCGTTAAGCGACTATAGGATTCGATTATATTTAACTTTATTATTAAGCTTTTTTTATTAAAAGATTCAGCTATAAAAGTATATTACGATAGCAGCTTCGTAAACGTTAATCGCTTTATGAAATTCTTATATTTCCTACTTTATAATAAAGATACCGATGTAAAGCAATTCGTATATATTTTCCTTAAACATATTCTAAGTACTTACGGACTTTTAACGGAAATTGCTTCGGATAAAAGCATTACCTTTACTTCAAAACTCTGCCAACAACTAATAACTTTTCTTGGATTAAATTACAAATTATCCAGCGTATTTAAAACCTAAATAAAGGGACAGATAAAAAGAACCAATTAAACGTTAAAAAGGTATTTACGATAATATATTAACTACAACAGAATAACTAGGTTAAAAAGTTACCAGTTCTATAGCTAGCCTATAATATTAACTACTACGAAAGCATCAAAACGCCGCTAATAACTACTAATTTTGGTTTTACATCTAAAATTTACCGAGATTTATATAAATATAAACCAGCTAAAGCTAACGTTAAAACAATTCTTACATCAGAACAACGAAAGCAACTATACGCAAAAATAAAATTAAAGCTTAATTTCGTACGTAACCAAATAAGCAAATATTACAATTAAAAAAAAGCTAAAAGAAATAACTTTTTCGAAAACGGAAATGGTTTATCTAATTACTAAAAACATCCAGATTAAAAAGCTAAACAAAAAACTCGGTTTCAAATATATCGGCCTATACAATATCGCTAAGAAAATCTCAGAAAATAACTAAAAATTAGAGCTACCGACGAAGGTCAGGCTTTATCCAGTTTTTCAAATTTCCCTATTAGAGTTAACAGCAGATATATTCAAAGTTAGTACGGGACAGGACGAAGAAATTATGGAGGATATACTAATTTACGAAGCAGGAAAAATATTAAATATTCGCAAAATAAAGGGACTTACCTAGTACTTAGTTAAGTGGAAAAATTATCCAAACTCCGAAAATACCTAGAACCCCGCGAAAAACTTACGAATACCCAGCGCCTCCTAAAAAACTTTCACTAGTAACGCCGAAAGCGCTAAGGTTAAGAATACTCCAGTTTAGGTTACCTAAAGGAGGTTAGTCGACAGGCAGGGTAATCTACGCTGACGCAACCTTAGCTTTCAACTGTTATTGCTTTCGTTTTAGATGTTTAAATTCTTTTATCGCTTTCGTACCTTGGATATCCCGACGTAGCATTTCGATTCCGCGTTAACGTAGAACCTTGCGCAGCTTTTGAAAGCGATCGATTCTATTAGCGGCGCCACGGAGGGCTTTTCGCGCCTTTTTTTCTTTTCGCTTTAGTCGTTCCTTTTTATCTAAAAGCCGTTGGTATTTCGAAACTGAAGGACTAAATAAATTACAGAAATTAGGATATTAAATGCGGCGAAAGCATTTTCCTGAATTGAGGTATGTTTTGCAATCTTTCCGTTTAGATTTGCAACGAAAACAGGATATATTAAAAAATTTGATACAATTAAAAATGTCGATTCGTTTTAACAGACTTAAAGCGTTATTACGTTTGCGAAATCTTTGTTTTTTTATACGACTTCATATAGCGGTTAAAAAACAGAAAATGATATGTAAAGGGAGAAGTTATTTACTAAATAAATACGACAAACAAATTAATCTTTAAGAGCAAAGATCCTGAAAAGGGGAAGATCGTGTTATAACTAAAGGAACTTGGTATAACAAAAGACGGTCGGAGGATATAGGAGATATCCCCGATATGGGTTCTAGGTTCCGTGACTAGCTTAAAGGTTTTAAAGTGTTTGGCATTTTAAGCTCCCTAAGCCAGTAGGGGCCGGCTTAAAGGGCTTAACGGGCTTAAGGGTTTGAGCCGTTTAAATACTTTAAGCTAAGATTAGTATATATATATTCATTATTTTCTATAGTCCAGAGAGTACTAGCTTGCAATATAACTTAGTTACTTAGATTTACATCTGCTATTACTAAACGTGATTATCGCTTTAGTGCTTAGATTCCTACGATACCACTGCTAACATAAACCGTACGACTAGGTTTAATAGTTGGTTAATCCCATAGCCGTTACATTATCAACTTGGAGCCTTATTATAGGTGGCTTAATTCTTTCAAGTTATTTTCGAATTGTTAAATTCTTTTTCTAGAGTTTTATTTTCGTTTTAGATTTATTTTAACTGCTGGTTTTGTCGGAGTAACGTTATTATCAAGTATTTTACTTAATTTTAGAACGTTTCTTTAGTAATATATTCTAGCTTTAAGGTTTTTCAGCTTTTACTTGAAAAGGAACGCATTTTCTTTTATATAACTAATCCTTTTTCTAGATCTTTTGTAAAGGTTAACTAGATCCGGAAATCGGTTATCATTTTCTGGCAGTACTTTTTTACTGTTTTTTGGATTAGTTTTTCCTGCGTTTGTTAATCGTCCTATTTGTAATAGTATTAGGGTTGATATATAGGGCAATATTGGCTTTTTAACTAGCTTTTAATAGCTGCTAATTCGTCGATCTCTTCCATCGTTACTATTTCGTGTATATGGCGGTACCACTTTTGGTCCTTAGGATCGTTCCTAGTTCGAATTTTAAAATCGAAGCCTTATTGTTATATATACGTAATTCGTCGCGTAATATATTCTTTTTCGTTTTCGTATACTTCGCACTGCGGTCGTCGACAGCTAACCGCGTAAAGCTTTCCGTGCCGATCGGGTTTTCCGGGGTACAAGTTTTTGTTTTATTCTTGCTATTTCTTTAACCATGCGTTAAGTATTAACTGTTTTTTTTTTGTTATCGTTTTTGTTATATATAGGTAAGTGGCTTATCGTCGCTTAGCTTTTTCCATCCTTCGTGCTCTTATAGCTATTGGTTAATAGTAGGTCCAGTAAATCTAGCTTTTTTAGCCTTTCGGGTTTCCGCCTAGCTTTGCTTTTTGGCTTTTTTTATTCCCTGTTGCACCTTTGGTAAAAGCTTGTCGGTATTTTTGGCGCGGATTATGTTAATCGTTTTTTTTATCGTTTGGTTCTTTTTTATGCTGGTTCTTAAAAACTAAAGCCTAATGTATATATTTTTAAGAGCTTTTTTAATTTCGTACAATATATCCGGGCTTCCCGTAATTGTAGCAGGTATCGGTTTTTTTAATTTTTCGATTAAATGGCCCCTAGCTTTATAGATTCTGGTTGAGTTTTATAGGAAGTAAAAAACGTAAGGCACTTTCGATTTTAGTTTGTTCCTTGCAATTTGGGCCGTGGGGCGAACTGTTTACCTCGTTCTTATCGTCGTTCAAATTGTCGATTATCAATTTTTACAACCTTGACGATGTATTTGTCGCATACGTTAAGCCGATCGATTTTGATAGTTTCGTCCTTAATATTATCCATTAATTTTTTATAAACAACATCGATTAGGATATCGTCTTCGTCGTCGATCTATCCTGCTTTGGACATAAAATCCTTGAATTCGACGCCATATTTTAAAGCTGGTTCTATTTGTTTAAGCTGTAAAAGGTTTTATATAACTTTTCGTTTTACGTCCGGGTTATCGAAGTTATTTTTAAGCTTTCATTCGAAGTTGTTATAACTTGTAAAAAGCTTGTTAATAGCCCTTTTTTAGTTATCTTTTATATTTTCGCGGTAATTTCGCAACGTAGACTTGAATTAAATTAAAATATTTGCTTTAAGAGATTTTACAATAATACTAATTTTATTAATTTTTTCTTCGATTAATTTTACTCGTAAGTATGTTTTGGCTTAGGTTAGGAAGCTTTGAACGCTTTCGGTACCATCGTAAAGCTCGGGTCTTTTAACCTTAAGTTTCGGAGTAACAAATGCTGGTGCTGAATTGGTTAGATCGGCGGCCTGAGCAGCGAGCTATTGGACGTGGGCCTTAAGCTGTTAGACGCGTTTTTGCAACTGCTCGGTAAAGGTAGGAATGATAGCTTCGGTATTGGTCGATATTTTAATAGTGTTTAATATTGCTTAAACTTTGACGGTATTCCTAAATAAAAACTTATAACGTATAACGGTTATTGGTTTAATTAATTATTAAACCTAAGTTGTACGGTTTATGTTGGCAGTGGTATCGTAGAAACTTAAGCAATAAAGCGATGGTTACGTTTGGTAATAGCAGATATAAATTTGGATAATTAAGTTATAATTGTAAGCTGGTGTGATTTAAACTATAGGAAGCAATAAGCGTATATATATTAGTTTTAGTTTAAGGTGCTTAAGCGGCTTAAATCTTTAAGCCCGTTTAAGCCTTTTGAGGCGTCTTTATAGGCTTAAGGGGTTTAAAACGCTAAGTATTTTGAGACCTTTAAGCCAGCTACATGTTTCGAGACTTACATCGGAGATATATCCCATAACCTCCGACCGTCTGTCAATCGAGCCAAGGCCTTTAGCCATAATAGGCGGTCGGAAGTGGTAGAAATATCTCCGATACGGGCCCCAAGGCTACGTAATCTGCTTGCTCGACTTACGAGGACTTATAGCGGTTCACTTGGTAAGCAAGGTAAGCAGGTGCAAATCTCGACGAGCACGCCAATAAGTAATAAAATATATATATACTTATGATTTCCTATAATTTAAATAATAACAACTTGTAATTATAACGTGGTTATTGTTATGGCCAAAGCTCTTGGCTCGATTAATAGACGGTCGGAGGTTGTGGAACGTGTTTCCGATGTGGGTTTTACGGTTACGTAGCTGGCTCGATGGGCTCGCAGCGTTTAATTGGCGTTAGTACTTCGAGCCAGTCGAACTAAGGAAACGGCCTAAATAATTCGAAGAAGCTTAATTATTAAAAAAAGATCGAGCCGGTTTAAGTACTTTAAGGCAAAATTAATGTATATATATTTATTATTTTCTATAGTTTAAATAATATCAGCTTGTGATAATAATCAATTACCTAAATGTATATTTGCTATTACTAAACGTAATTGTCGCTTTATTATTTAAATTTGTATGATATTACTAGTAATATAAACCGTAAAACTTAAGCTTAATAATTAGTTAACCTCACAATCGTTATAAATTATAAACCTTTATTTAATAGTACTGTTAAACTTTAAGTAATATTTAATACTGTTAAAATATCGATTAACGCTAAAGTTACCGTTTTTACCTTTATCCAGCAGCTGCAAATACGCCTCCAGCAGTTTAAGGCCTACGTTTAATAGCTTATTGCTTAAACTGCCGCCTTAATTGATTCGGTATTAGCAGCCGTTATTGCAAGATTTAAGATTAAACAATCCGAATTTATAATAATATAAAAAACGTTTAATTTTTTTAATCCAGGTCAAAGTATATTTATAATTGGAAAAAATCGAAGGCGACGCCGAAAAGATCTTTATTATAATAAAGTTCCTAAAGGGGAACGGTTTAAATTAGTTCGAACTTATGTTCCGAAATTACTTAACAAATGTGGAAAATAATTAAGAAACGATTATTGAAAAGCTTTTTAAAAGTTAGGTTAATTTCGAATAAAAGCTTAAGGATAATTTCCATAACCCGAACGTAAAACGAAAGGCTGTATAAAACCTTTTATAGCTTAAATAAAACAGAATAGGTTTTAAATATGCCCTCGAATTTAGGAACCGTATATTTAAGTCAAAATAAGTGGATAATAAAGACGATATCTTGATCGAAGTTCTTTACAAGGAATTAAAGGACGATATCAAGAATGAAATAATTAAAATCGAACGGTTTAACGTATGCGATAACTATATCGTTGAAGTTGTAAAAATGGCTGATCGATAATTTGAACTCCGATAAAAATAACTTAAATAATTTACTTTATTATCTAAGTTTTAACGGGTTAAATAAAGTTAAAGGCGTTTTGCGCTTTTTATCTTTTATAAAGCCTAGTTGGGATTTATGAAATTGAGGGTTATTTAGTCGGAGGATAAAAGGTTTGTGATTTGCTATAATTCCGGGAAGCCCGAATATATTATACGAAAATATAAAAGTTTTAAAAAATAGGTGTATTAGGCTTTAGTTTATAAAAACTAGGATAAAAAGAAACCTAGCGACCGAAAGATAATTAACATAATTCGTGCGAAAAATAACGACAACCTTTTATTAAAAATGCAATAAAAAATAAGAGAAGTTAAAAAGTTAGCTGAAGAAAAAGCCCGAAAATTTAAAAAAGTTAAAGTTATTAGATTTATTATTAATTAATGATTATAAAAATACGAAGGATGAAAACAGTTAAGTACCGATAAATTACTTACCCGCATATAAAGAAACGGTAACAGAAAAATAATTAATTAATACTTAATGTATAGCTAAAGGAATACCGAAGATAAGACGAAAACCTGTACCTAGGAAAACCCGATCGGTACGGAAAGTTTTACGCGGTTAGCTGTCGACGACCGTAATAAAAGGTATACAAGGACGAAAAAGAATATATCGTACAACGGATTACGCGTATATAGCGATAAGGTTTCGATTTTAAGAATTAAAAGTAATACCGCTATATACGTAAAATGGTAATGATAGAAGAGATCGACGAGCTGGCAGCTATTAAAAGGTGGCCAAAAGGTAAATATTACCTTATATATAAACTTTAATACTATTACGGATAATGGGATTACTAAACATAGGAAGAATTAATTTGAAGAAAAATAAAAAAGTATTGCGAAAAAATAATTACCGGTTTACAAATTTAGCTAGCCTTTATGGAAGATCCAAAAAAGCGATTAGTAAATTGGGACGGGGAGACTTAGTTCCAATTAGAGCATTTTTGGGAAGCGGGTCATAATAGAATAGCGGAGTGTAGGGGTAATAAAGGGAAACGAAAATACTGTATTTGGGTCGGTGTTGAACCAGACTTTAGAATGGACATAAGTATATGTGGTAAGTGGACGATAACTGATGATAAATATGTTTCGGGGTTACGCCCGGCGGAAAGAGCTCCTAGAAATACATATGTGGACCTGATTAACTAATTAGCTAAGCTATGCCCTTTGGCCCAGCACCCTGTACCATTTTAAGCCTTTTTTTCGAAGAAAAATTATTTTTAATTTATTTTGAAAAACAAAAATGGAAATATAACGTAATAAATTTCTAAGGCTATAAACCATACATAAAACCCATTAATTAATCTGGTTAGCGCTTGTACGGCTTGTTCTTTATTATCTTTAATTTAGGATTTCGTTCTCGACGTTTAGCCAGATCCTTCCTTTGCTTGGCCCTTTTCTGTTCCTTCTGAACCTTGTTCTTTGGTTTTTCCGTCCTGATCATTAACTTATACCTAGCCTAGCTTGGGTATCTTTATGGAAAGTACGGTTTAGGCCTTTGTCCGGTATCTTGGAATGTATCTTTTATCCATTTATACGGCGTAACATATTAACTGTTTGCGATAGCCATTGCTCGCTGATTACCAACCTTCGGTCGGAGCTTATACTTTATCTCGAATAATAATTTCGTAGGTATTAGATTAGGACGTATAATTCTAAATGCCGATAGGCCAGTTTAAATTAATAAGAGAAAAGGCATTAATATCGGGGATGGTTTTACGGATAATTGCTAAAACTAATTAAGATACTGCTTTGGCTGACGTCGTTTACCATAAAATAGTCGTGCAGATTAATTAAAGTCTGGCTTATTATTATCTTTTTCAGCTAGTAAAGACGGGAAGTTTTTAAGTTACTTTCTTACTTTTTTTCAGCGTCCTTCTTTTTTGGTTTAGGCCCAGGAATTTTTTGATTATGTCGGTAATGCTGTTTTCTATTTGATATTTGCTAAATCTTATCTGTTATAACCAGAAGGACTTGGCATGAAAAGAGACGGTCGGAGGATATGGGAGATATCTCCGATGTAGGTCCTAGGCCACGTAACTGGCTTAAAGGTCTTAAAGCGCTTAGTACTTTAAGCCTTTTAAGCCAGTAGGGGCCGGCTTAAAGGGTTTAACGGGCTTAAAGATTTAAGCCGCTTAAGCACTTTAAGCCAAAATTAATATATATATATTTATTATTTCCTATAATCTAATTTAAATAGCATTAACTTGTAATTATAACTTGGTTACTTAAATTTATATCTGCTATTACCAAAAGTAATTATCGCTTTATTACTTAAATTTTTACGATATTATTATTAATATAAACCGTACGATTAAGTTTAATAATTAATTAAATTTATAGCCGTTATACGTTACAAACTTTTATTTAGTAATACCGTTAAACTTTAAGCAATATTTAACATTATCAAAATGTCGATTAACGCCGAAGCTACCGTTTTTACCTTAGCTTAATAACTGCAAAAACGCGTTTAATAGCTTAAGGCCTATATTTAACAACTTATTATTTAAGCCGCCGCTTTAATCGATTCGGTATTAACAGTTGTTATATTAAAACTTAAAGTTAAAAAATCCGAACCTTACGATAATATAAAAAACGTTTAAGGTTTCTTAACTTAAGCTAAAATATATTTACGATTAGAAAAAATCGAAGGTAACGCCGATAAAATCTTTGTTATAATAGGATTCTTAAAAGGAAACGTTTTAAATTAATTCGAGCTTACTTTACGAAATTATTTAAAAAATGCAAAAGATAATTAAAAAATAATTACTAAAAAGATTTTCGAAAGTTACGTTAATTTCGAACAAAAGCTTAAAGATAACTTCGACAATCCGGACATAAAACGAAAAACTATATAAAACCTTTTACAGCTTAAACAAAAAGGATTAGCTTTTAAATACGCCGTCGAGTTCAGGAACCTTATATCTAAGGCAAAATAAGTCGATAATAAAAACGATACCCTAATCGACGTCTTTTATAAAGAACTAAAGGACGATATTAAAAACGAAATTATTAAAATCGAACGACTTAACGTATTCGATAAATATATCGCTAAAGCTGTAAAAATCGACAATCGACAGTTTGAACGACGACAAGAACGACGTAAACAGTTCGCCCTACGGTCCAAGTTTTAAAAAGCCAACCAAGGTCGGAAACGCCTTACGTCTTCCACCTTTTATGGAACTTAATTAAGGCTTATAAAATTAAAGGCCATCCAGTCGAAAAAAAAGTCCGTTACCTGCTATAATTACGGTAAGCCCGGATATATTACGCGAAAATACAAAAGCCCGAAAAAGGTATATTAAGCTTTAATTCCTAAAAATTAATATAAAAAGGAACCTGGCGACAGAAAAACAATTAATATGATCCGCGCCAAAAATAACAACGACCTTTTACCAAAAGTACGATAAAAAATAAAAGAAGTAAAAAAGCTAGCCTAAACAGAAGCCAAAAAAACTAAAGAAGTTAAAATTACTAAACTTATTATTACTTAATAACTACAGGAATACGAAAAATGGAAAAAGCTAAGCGACGATAAGCCACTTACCCGTATACAGCAAAAACGGCAACAGAAAAATAACTAATTAATGCTTAACGCATGGTTAAAAAAATACTAAGGATAGGACAAAAATCTGTACCCAGGAAAACCCGATCGGCACGGAAAGCTCTACGCGGTTAGCTGTCGACGACCGCAATGTAAAGTATACGAGGACGAAAAAGAATATATCGCGCGACGGATTATGCGCATATAGCGATAAGGCTTCGATTTCAAAAATCGAACTGGAAGTAATCTTAGGGATCAAAGATAGTATCGCCATATACGAGAAGCCGCAACGATAAAAAAGATCGACGAACTGGCAGCTACTAGAAGCTGGCCAAAAGGAAAACATTACCTTACATATAAACCCTAATGCTATTACGAATAATGCGATTACCAAACGCAAAAAGAACTAATCTAAAAAATAGTAAAAAAGCACTGCCAGAAAATGATCACCGATCTACGGATTTAGCTAACCTTTACGGAAGATCCAAAAAAGCGATCAGCTATATAGGAGGAAATTCGCTCCTTTTCAAGCTGGAAAACCTTAAAGCCAAAATATATTACCAGAGAAACGTTTTAGAACCAAGTGGAATACTTGATAGTAACGCTACGCCGACAAGAGCAGCAATTAAAATAAATTCAAGATAAAAACAAAAAACTTGGAAAAAGAATCCAGCAATTCGAAAACAGCCCAAAAGACCCAAGCCACCTATAATAGGGCCCTAGGCTGGCAGAAATAAAGGTGGACAGCAATACCTTAAAAGGGCTTTAAATGCGATACGAACAGTACGAAAAAAACCTATTACGGTACAAGTACGAATCAAAAATAAGCGATATACCGCATTTGTGGACTACGGCGTAACAGAAAGCAATTATATCGCCCCAAAAGTAATTAATAAATTACAGTTATTATGGAAAAATAAAGAATACCTTTACGAAGTGGAAAACATTAAAGGTCAGATATTTAATTACGACGATAAATAAGTTCGATATAAAATTAATTACCTTAAAACCTTTGTCGAAAGAAAAAGACAAATTATTAATTTCGACGTTATCGCTATCGAAAACTTCGATTTAATTTTAGGTTTACCATGGTTGGAATAATATAATCCGGTTATTAACTGGAAAACTTGCGAAATAAATTACGATCTATTTTTTAACGATAAGCTAAACGACGAAAAATCTTAACATTTGATCGATAAGGTAAACGAATATAGGTATAAAGAAACGGCAAAAACTTTATTACCAAAAACGATACGATATATTAAAAAAAAAGGACATAATCGAAAAATACGACGCATTATTGCCAACCTTAAAGCAAAATTTAAGCAGATAAATAACGATTTAAAACGACCGCCCGAGAAATTATCAAAATGGATAATTAAAGTACTTCCATAATATTACAAGTACGATAAATTATTTAACAAAAAATTTGATATTAAATTGCTAAAATATAACGAATAAAATTACGAAATAGTTTTTAAAGATAGCAAAAGTACCGCCTTTTATCCGATATATAACTTAAATTATGCAGAATTATACGTATTGCATAATTACTTCGAAAATAGGTTTCGAAAAAAATGGATTCGACGTTTTAAATTACCAACCGGATACCTTATATTTTTCGTACCGAAAAAAGGAAGAAAGTTTCGACTAATGGTAAATTATCGACAACTTAACGACATTACCGTTAAGGACAGAACGCCGTTATTATTAATTACCGAAATAAAAAATCGCCTGCATAAAGTTAAATGGTTTATAACTATCGATTTTCGAAATAACTACAACATAATTCGGATTAAGGAAAGATACGAATAGAAAATAGCCTTTAGGACGAAATATAGCTTATACGAATACCTAGTTATCTTTATAGGACTAATTAACGTATTAGTGACCTTTTAACGGATAATAAACCATATGCTAAGAAAATACCTAAATATTTTTGTTGTTTGTTACCTCGACGACATTCTTATTTACTTAAAAACGGAAAAAAAGCACGAAAAACATATCTATCAGGTTTTATAGGCGCTATAAGATACCAAACTTTTAGTTAATACCGAAAAAAACCATTTCCATAAGTAAAAAGTTAAATTCCTAAAATATATTATTATGCTAGGACAAATTCGAATAAATTCCAAAAAGTTATCGGCAATTAAGGATTAGGCATAACCTATTAACGTTAAGGAAATATAAGTATTCCTTAAATTCGCCAATTATTACCGACGATTTATACGTAATTTTAACAAAATGGCCATATTATTAACAGAACTTACTAAAAAAGATAAACCATTTAAATGGATTTTAAAAAAGGAAATAACTTTTTAGCAAATTAAAAATACCTTTATTAATAAACCAGTACTAATTATGTACGACTTAAAGCGACCAGTTAAGTTAAAAACCGATACTTCGGATTATGCCTTAAAAGTTATAGTTAAATATCGAAACGATTAAGGAAAACTTTACTTAATTACGTTTTATTCCTATAAATTATATAAAGCCGAATTAAATTATCCTATTTACGACAAGGAATTTTTAGTTATCGTTAACGCCTTTAAGGAATTTAAATATTATTTTAAAGGTAACATGTACCAAATTAAGGTATATACGGATTATAAGAACATTATATACTTTTTTACGATACGAAAACTTATCGGAAAATAATTGCGCTACGTAAAAAGCCTTTTTAAATTCGATTACGTTATTATCTATCGAAAAAGATCAGAAAATAGCAAAGTAAACGTATTTAATAAACGACCTAACTTAGAAAAACCTAAGGTTAAGGTATAACAGATAATTTTCGATATTATACCCGAAGGATACCTAAAACAGTAACGAATTGTTACGATACGAACGATACCAGCTAATTTATATTAACGTATCTAATAATATAATACCAATTAACCAGTAAAGCACCAAACAGATAAAATACAAATACCCGAAAACCTACAAAAGGATCTGATACGGAATATATACGAATACCCGATATATGGATACCCAGGGATCCACAAAACCTTAAAACGCCTATAACGGATATATTATTTTTTTAACATGGAAATTATAATACAAAAGGTAATACGATAATACGATATTTGCGCTAAAGCAAAGGTACGACGACATAAGCCCTACGGAAAACTACAACCATTACCAGTCGCTAAACGACCATGGGATTCGATTACATTTAATTTTATTACCAAGCTTCTTTTATCAGAAAATCTAGCTATAAAAGTACATTACGACAGCATTTTCGTAATCGTTAATCGATTCACGAAATTCTTATATTTTTTACCCTATAATAAAAATACCGATATAAAACAACTGGTATATATTTTCCTTAAATATATTTTAAGTACTTACGGACTTTTAACGGAAATTATTTCGGATAAAGGTACTACCTTTATTTCAAAATTCTGGCAAAGTTTAATGGCTTAACTTGGATTAAATCATAAATTATCCAGCGCATTTAAACCCTAAATAAACGGACAGACGGAAAAAATTAACCAAACGTTAAAAACGTATTTACGATGCTATATTAACTACGAACAGAACAACTAGGTCGAAAAGTTACCAGTTATACAGCTAACCTATAATATTAACTATTACGAAAGCATTAAAATAATGCCAGCAACTGCCAATTTTAAATTTATACCTAAAATTTATCGAAATTTATACAAAAATAAACCAGCTAACGTTAAAATAATTCTTACTTTAAAACAACTAAAATAACTATACGCAGAAATGAAATTAAAGCTTAATTTCGTACGTAACCAAATAAGCAAATACTATAACCAAAAAAAGTTACAAGGATTAATTTTTTCGGAAAGGGAAATGGTTTACCTAACTACCAAAAACATCCAAACCAAAAAGCCAAACAAAAAACTCGATTTCAAATATATCGGCCCATATAAGATCGTTAAGAAAATTTCAAAAAACAACTATAAATTAAAGCTACCGCCAAAAGTTAAGCTTTATCCAGTTTTTTATATTTCCCTTTTGGAATTAATAGCAGATATAATCAAAGTTAATATAGGACAAAATTAAAATAAGGAAGTTATAGAAAATATACCAGTTTACGAAACAAAAAAAATACTAAATATATGCAAAAAAAAGAAACTTATTTAGTACTTAATTAAGTAAAAAGATTACCCAAATTCCGAAAATACCTGGGAACCCGCAAAAAACCTTACGAACGCCTAGCGCCTTTTGAAAAACTTTTACCAGTAACGCCGGAAGCGTTAAAAATAAAAGCACTCCAATCTAGGTTACCAAACGGCCAATTAATAGGCAGGGTAGACTACGCTAACGCAACCTTAGCTTTTAACTATTGTTACTTTCGTTTCAGACGATCAAATTCTTCTATCGCTTCCGCACCTTAAATACCCCGACGTAGCATTTCAACCCCGCGCTGGCGAAGGACCTTGCGCAATTTTTGAAAACGATCGATTTTATTGGCGGCAGAACGAAAAGCCTTTCGCGCCTATTCTTCTTCCCGTTTTAATCGCTCCTCCTTATTCAAAAGCCGTTAATATTCAAAAACTAAAGGACCAAATAAATTACAAAAACTACCATACTTAACGTAACGAAAGTATTTTCCCGAATTAAGGTATACCTTGCAAACTTTCCGTTTAAATTTGTAACGAAAACAAGATACATTAAAAGATATAACAAAACCAAAAGTATGGATTCGTCTTAACAGAATTAAAGCGTTATCACGCTTGCGAAATCTTTATTTTTTAATACGACTTAACATAGCGGTTAAAAAACAGAAAATAATATATAAAAAAAAAAGTTACTTACCAAATAAATACGACAAACAAATTAATTTTTAAGGGCAAAAATCCTGGCAAAAGGGAGATCGTATTATAACCAAAAGAACTTAGCATGAAAAAAAACGGTCGGAGGATATGGAAGATATCTCCGATATAGGTCCTAGGCCACGTAACTAGCTCAAAGGTTTTAAAGCGCTTAGCACTTTAAGCCCCTTAAGCTAGTAGGGGCCGGCTTAAAGGGCTCAACGGGCTCAAAGGTTTAAGCCGCTTAAGCACCTTAAGCCAAAACTAATATATATATACTCATTATTTCCTATAGTCTAGTTTAGATAGCACCAGCTTGCAATTACAACTTGGTTACCCAGATCTATATCTGCTATTACCAGACGTAACTATCGCTTCATTGCTCAGATTCCCACGATACCACTGCCAACATAAACCGTACGACTAGGTTTAATAGTTGGTTAAGCCCATAGCCGTCACATTATCCCTTTAATCATGATTTTATTTCCCCATTTTGTAAAGTCGCGGGTAATAATATAAAAAACATAGGCAATTTACAGTGCGTAGGTATAATATCTGGTTTAGGTGGGCATCTTAACGATTATTATACGGGCAAGCGGATTGTTAAATTCTCATTTTCTTTACATTTTTCGGTATAGCTAAAGTAGCAACTGGGCACGATTCTCGGTGGCATAGGCGTCGAATATTAGCATTATGCGCTTTAATCGGTAGTATAACATACTAATCCAGTACTTTATTAAACTTTTCTCTATCGAGATTCTGGTTTAAGCGACAGATTATACATATTTCGGATTACTGGTATTAATCGCTTCCTGGGTTTTACTAGGGATTGGTTTGGACTTATTATATAAGATTATTTGTCCAGCTTTTGGAATAACGGCGATTGTTTTTAAAGGTACGTCCTGGGCGATTATCTGAATAAGAGTAGTAATATTTTCGAAACGTAAATAGGTTTATTTTGAACGCTTATAAAGGTTTGCTAAAATATCCAGCTATTTCGTTACTTTATTGTTCTGTTAATCAGTATGGTAACGGGTTAATGTTTCTTTATAAACGTTAACTATTAATATCCTTTAAGTATATAGGAATAAGGCGATCAAAACGAATTTAAATCGCAATTTCTTTTACGGGGTAAGGGATAAAATTATTATTGTACATCTTTCTAAGGAATTGTACCATGTTATCCTTTTCCATACAGGTATATTAGCCGTCTGTATAAGCTTTCTAAAATCCGAGGTATTTAACTTTTTAGAACTTTTCCCTTTACCTTATATGATACGCTTTTTAGACGACGACATAATAATTAGAGATATATTAATTATTTTGTTTAAGCATGGCTATAAGTTATTTAGGAACAATAATGGTAACTAGGGATAATATATAGTATATAGGTATAAGTATATTAATGTAGGTATAAGTACTTTGCAAGCGTTAAGGTGTAGTTGTTATATGGGTACAGGAATTCGTAAAAATTTGCCAGTAATTTATGCGTTCAACAGATTAAGTATGTCTTGGGCCAATATACCGAATTTTTGCAGATAAAACGTGTGCGCCGAGGAAATCTCAGAAAGTTTTATCCGAAGTTATATGGAAAAGTGACGTCGTCGTCGCTTTCTTTAATCAAGTATATGCATTTATTTTCGCATTTACATTTCTTTTGCAACTTTTTTGCAACACCACTCCAAATTGTTCCTTCAAACCATATCTATCTGAGCTTAATACATACCCAAATATATATAACTGCTTTTATTATACTAATCAACATTATTATAAATTCTCGTTAACTATCAGATCTACGCAGTTCTTAAGGTTCTCGCGGAAATGCAATCCAAGTAACCTTATCCATGCTATAAGAAAATCGTCCATTAAAAAGAATTCCGGTCCAGGTAACAAGCTTTCAGTTTCTGGTATTAAAAAGCCTGTCGATCCTAAAATCGAAACAAATATTAATATGCTGGAAAAAATCTTTAATTATCGTCGTAGCATCTTAACGGTATCAAGTTCGTTCATATTTTCCAAGCTATCAACTCGTCGTATCGATAAACTCTTAAGTAATATTCAAAATTCGAAACTTTTATATAATCCTAATAACGTTCGCAATTTATAAAACCCAATATATCGTTAAGTACTTATTCTCAACCTTACCCCTAGCTTCCAGTACAAAATTTGCCATATAAGCCATAATTAAAACACTTTACTACCAGAAATACCGGTTATAAATAATCCATTATTCCTAAAACCTTAAACAATACAACATATAGTTCCATTAACAAAAGTAGCTAATACAGCTCCAAAGCCCAATCCAATCCTTGGTATCGTTAAACAAATAACCGGTAGTCGACGATCAGTGTCGGCTATCCCTATTCCCATTAACATATCGATACCCCGTAGCAGTTCTGTCGCCAGGTCTTTATTTACGGCTTCGACAATCCCAGCATATCCGGCAAATCCTCAGGTCATTGATCGGGTCCCTGGGCCATACATTAATATCGGAACGTCACGTTTTCGCCGTATTTATCTCGATAATAATTAGAACGTAACCAAATTCTGGATTAAAAATAATATTATATACCACATTACTTTGAAGTATATCGAAATAAGTACTTAGGCTTTTCCGTAATACCGTTAATAAAATCTACTAATTAATACAAATATTCGGGGTTATATTTATTAACGTTATCGGTAATCCAGTTACTTGTCGGTACTTGCAATAGCAAATCGTAAGTAAGAACTTTTGGTCGGCTACCAATGCCTAATTCAATATAATTAAGTACCTCCAATTAATGAAAAACTTAATAGCTTATCCAGTATACGTCGAAATCTATCGGGCTAATCCTTTAGGTTACTTTATAGCTGGTTTTGTTAAAAATTCTAAATACGTTATTAATTAATTTATTTAGGCATTCGATATACCTAACCTAATACCTTACGAACTTTGCGAAAAACAACATGTAATATCGGAACATTTTGATGAATACGGAATATACCTATTATTTAAGTACTGGTCGATTTTTAGCTTTTTAACGAAACTTATAATAACTATATTGGATTTATTAAAAGGCATAATTGTACCTTCCGGAACGAACGGTTTAAAGCCTTTAGGGTTAACTTTTTACGTTTACCGCAAATTAAAAAGGATATTCGCGTAAAAGCTTATCCCATTATCAAAATATTCGATACGGATTAATTTCGAAGCAAAATAAAAAAAAATATTATTAATCCCTAATTCCGGGCGCATATCACCGTACGTACTAATTATAAATAAAGCATAATAGTTGTCGTATAAGATAACGGTAAAGGGATTTATAAAAATTTAAGGAAACTTAAAATTGTTTAAGAAAATTATTATATTTTAGTTTTTCGCAATTAATCGGGTTAATCTTTTCCGTTCTCCTAATCAAATTATCTATATCGTATCGTTATCGTCCATAATCGCATAACCTTTAAGTCGGCCACTTAATAGTTACAGCTTAATATTTATTCTCACAATTTTAAATCTTTAAGCTGTTAATCTTTAGGTACCTCGATATTTACAACATCCGAAATATCCGACATCATATCGTCGGGCTAATCAACGAATAGTTTCGTCCAGTCGTTTTTTTACAGGTTAATCGATTTCTAATATTCATTCTTATCTTTTATAAATTGCTTTAATTTATTAATAGGGAAAATATCTTACAACTTCGTCCCATTAATTTCCTTTAAACTATAAATACCTAAATTAAGAATATTACTAAATAAATACAAGCCAATCCAATAATACTTCAACTTTATATCTCTGGACATATTTATATATTATAACGTATCATATAATAATACCAGGTCGTCCATGTCCAAGGGTTTATCTTTTATCTTATTTTTATCCTTTTCATTTGCCAGTTGAGCTGCTTTACAGCGTTACGTATCGATTACCTTAATAACATTCGCCACGTTTTCAGCTTTTTTTTTAAAAAAAAACCCGAATCTTTTACGTAATCAAATCTTCTTTCGGCGTATCTAAGTCCCAAGATTTAATTTTCTATATCGGTAAAATTATTTCGATTTGCAAAAACGCCTTTAATTCGTACAGCAATTTATAAAAGCTAAAACTATAACTTTTTATAATGGTATTATCGGCCAAGAACATCTTAGGCAAAAGTTTAACTTATCCTTTACAAATCCTATTCGCCGCTCTTATCAAAGCTTTAACGATCGGGACGTATCCTTTTTTAACTAGGCTTTGTCGCCAGGTTGCATACGCGGCACCAACTTTCCTCCTAATCCCTGATACGTCGCAGGCTTCAATAACCTCGACTTTATTCTCTAAGCCTCCGTTAATCTTAATCTTAATCGGAACGCCATATCGATAAAAAACGTACTTATCCGAAAACTTCTTGATCGCTATTAACGTAATTCATCGCAAAACTTTAATTTCTAAAGAATTAAACAACTCGCATTTAACTTCGACCGTAACTTTGCAACTACCGTTATTAAGTATAAACTAAACATCAATTACTTAAACAACAACTATATCAATCGGCTGCTTTCTGGCAATTAACATACGCAAGCATTACCTCCCAAATATGGTCAAACATGCTACGTTAATAATACAAAGATACTAGATGATAATAGGTCGAATGTTGCCTTGTATAACCACAATCTTTATAACATTACCTAATTACTGCAAATCGCTCTTGTTTAATATTAACTATTCGCCGGCTGCCGTACCTTTTATTTACCTTACGCCAAAAAATAACGTCCTAAATAAAGTAATTCAACGCCTCGGATTTAAAAGCATTTCTTTTTTTCCTTAAAGCATTATCGAACCGATTAAAGAAAGCCAATTTCGTTAAGAATCTAATATATTTTTGCAACTCCTTAAACCAATTTCCGATAAAAGGTCCTTGTCGCCGATCCGTATTAATAAATATAAAGGTTATGCTAACTAAAATAAGGTTAAACCAAATAAGATTAAGTTAAATATTCATAAAATTATCGACTTTTCTTTTTTATTAATCGTCTAATACGTTAAAGGCTTTAAGTAGCTTTCAGAATAAATCGTCCGCTATTAAATTCTTTTTTTACCGGGAATATATTTACTTTCGAAATCGAATATCTTAATCCAAACGACCTAACGAATAATCAAAACACCAGGTAAAAAGCTTAAAAAATTATTAATCTAAGCCACTAACACCTTAACGTTAATGTCTAGTACGAATCGAACTCTATATATATAATTCCAGAATCTCTTTAAAATCTTAAAAACAAGTCGATATTCCAGTTTGCCAGTATCATAATTCAACTTGATACCTTTCCAGGTATCACATTCAAAACGCGCGGAATATTCCATTCCATTAATTAATTAACCGAAAATACTTCCAAAGCTTCTTTTACATATATTTATGCTTATAATAATTTTTTCGGCATTAAGGTTATAATCTAAAATAGTTAAACTCGGGGCAGTTATAATTGCTTTCTTAACGCTTTTTATTACGCGGTTTTAATTGGGGCCCCAAATGCAAGGTCGAATGGGTTCAAGCCTTATTTTCCAGGCTGAGCCAAATACAGAGAAAATTATTACACGATGTAATTTGTACGATAGATACTATACCCAGTATCTTCGAATACGTTGACTGATTAATGGTTTTTACGGTTAGGATAGATTGATACCTTAGTCCCATAGAGCCTTATTTTGAAGCCGACTGATGCGTCGTTGCTGATAAGCTTCGACCCTAATAAACCTTATGCCCGCTAGCTGGTTCGGTAGGGTTAAATAATATAATACAAGCAATATTAAGCTTTACGTAATAAATCTTAAAGATAAACTTTAAAGGCAAACCTTAACGGTAAACCTTAATGATAAACCTTAAAAGCAAATCTTAATGGTAAGCCTTAAAAATAAACCTTGAAGGCAAACCTTAACGGTAAATCTTAAAAATAAACTTTAAAAATAAACTTTAAAAATAAACCTTGAAGGCAAACCTTAACGGTAAAGCTTAACTGCGTATAAAAAGTTGGCATTTTTTTAAGCCTTCGCCAGTCTTACTATTCGATCGTTTTTATAATTAAAAGAGAAATGTTAGTATAATAACTAGGCAAAAAGTATTTAGTATTAGAATACCTTTTCGAATTATTTAAGATAATATGCCGCGCAAGTCCGAATACGCGATACCGGTAATCCGGAACCGCAGAATTGTTACAGAAATTATTTCATTAACGGTATATAATTCCTACCAAATTCTCGGACGAATTAAAACTGTCGAGACTACTGTCGACCTAAAAAATCTTTCCCAAGAAAATCGATTCCGGCTTTGGATTTTCGGATACGATTTGATTCGAGAAAGTAACGGTAATCGATCTTTAAAAGATTATATGCCGAAAAATATAACGATTATAACGGAACTATTAGCGAAACTGAAAAGGGAAAACAGTAACCCGCTTAACAACTTCGACGTTCAGATTTTGGAACGGTATACGCTGGAAAACTACGAGCGATAGTTTGCCCGGCTGTTCCAGATTGCAAAGACCGTCCAAAATTTCGACAAGAATCGACGTGGATAGGAGCTGCGAAAGGCATGGGTTTAGTGAAGCTTAGGAATTGAGGTAGCAATCTATCATTTTATCCAATTTTGTCTATACGGTCACGTCTCCTTTAGGGAGACGGGGCCCTAAATAAAAAGTTAATTCTTTCAAAATAAGCGTGTAAAAAACTTTATCTTAATAGAGAAATACGAAATAAGTGTTCGATAATAAACAACGATAGTTAAGAAAACTTTAACTTCCGAAACGTTTTTATATAATTAAATCTTTAAAGCTTTCTTTACCGTGGTTATATCTGGTTACCGCCTATTCGTTTCGTAGATAAATACGACTATAACGGTTACTTTTTAATATTACTGAAACTTTTTCATACTAACCGTCGCACCAACAAGCTTACAGTTGAAAAGGGTTTTATTTATGTTAACGATATGCTTATAAACGAATCGCCGAATTTCTGGAAAATTTTCCTTATCGTTATATCTTATCTTTAAGCCTTTAACCTTAACGTTATCGATGAATAGCTAGGTTATATCGGGCATTAAATCCTTCAAAATACTCC
Source organism: Monosporascus sp. mg162 (assembly GCA_004155945.1). Lineage (NCBI taxonomy): Eukaryota > Fungi > Ascomycota > Sordariomycetes > Xylariales > Monosporascus > Monosporascus sp. mg162. Next base: position 61,896 of record QJNY01000177.1, read on the forward strand.
CAACTACGCGGCAAAAATAAACTACAAAATTGGTAAACCTTTAAAACATAATGGTATACCTTAAAAATTCTAACGGTATCGCGAAAATGATAAAATCTTTGCTACCTGAAGCTAAAGTAACTTAATTATAATCTAAAAAAAAATCCACCCAGGTAACTATAAAGTATATAACAAAATCCGCGGAAAGATCGTTGCAGTTATCCGGTATAAAGGCATTTCGCAAAATAACAGCATTTAATTTGGTCGCTGAATTAATTAATCGGAATTTACCATGCCTTTTTCGGTTAAGAATTAAACATTTTTATATGTAGCATAGGACCGTGCGAAAATACCTCGTTAATTCCGTATTCGTAATACTTCGATTAATTTATCTTTATTGCTCGCCGGTACTGTTATGCCCTTAATTTGCCATACCTCTTATGAAATCGTTTAAATTTTATAGTTTAGTACGATAGTTAATTTAATTTTACCATACTTTTTCTAATCCCAGGTTAACGCAGCTTTTCTGAAAAAAAACATCTTTTTAAAAAAGCCTTTTTTTGTACAGGTAAACTTATCTCTTAATTAATTAAGAACTTCGTCGGCACGTTCCTTAATAAGTTAGGTTCTTCGGGATATAATAGTAAATCTAGAAAATAAAGCAGCCAAAAATATACTAAACTTATCGGGCTTTTTTATCTTAATTAATAACTTGCTAAATTTTTTCAAATTTCTTAATCTTTTAATTCGGATCTTTAAAAGGTATTAATCCATTAAAGGCTGCATTGTCGACAGGAAGAACTTTTTTTTACTTAAATATATACATTATATTAATTTAAACGGTCCGATTATTATTAATCTTTTGTTATATTTCGCCCTATAATATTCTATATAAAGCATACACTAGTTCTTCGTTACTAAACTGGCCTAAAATTGTATCCCCGGATTTTAACTTATTACTAATAACTTTTTACATAATTTTCGCGTTCTAATTAACGTAGATATCATTAATCGAAAAAATATAAAAGCTTATAACTTACTTAGTTATCCTTTCGTTCGTAGGCTTACTTTCCCTAATAAAGCGGCTTATTATTTTACCGGTTGCTTTTTTTCAGCCTTTTCGTTAATACGGATATTACGCGTAATTCGTCCTGCAAGGACCAAAAAAATAATATGTTTCGACGGACCAAACTTTAAAATTCCTTTTATTACGTCCGGGTTTATATTAAACGTTATTCTTAGCTTGGCTATAAAATTAAGTCCCACAATTTATAATTACATAACGTATTAATTATTAACAACAAACAATAAAATAATAATTAATCGGCTAATTAGCTAAACGGAAACCTTAATTATACTTTCGAATAAAATCCTTTTTTAAAGTTTAAAGCCCAAAAACAATATACCGCTTTATCACATAATTAATCCATATCGCTTAACGTACGACGTAATTTTAAGGTTCGATTCGACTTTAATATTAATAATTTTATTAATCAGGTTCTTGCTATTTCCGTAACTTAATTTAACTGCCAGTTTAAACAAAAAAGTAATATATTTAGCTGAATTATATTACTGGATCGACAGAACTTTAATTTCTCTTAGCTTTTTACTTTATAAACGATATCTATAATGAAAACTTTAACGGATTTTTTTACTTTTAAAACTTTTAATCTTCGTACTTCGGCTTTTATTATTTTAATCGTTTCCTTATTTTTGACCTTAAATACTTCCAAAATCTTAACAGCTATAAAATTCTTAAAAGCTTTTCCGAAATTTAGGCAAACTTCGAGCAATTCAAACCAAGTAATTTCAAATTTCCTTTTAAAGTTTTCCCAGAACTTTCTTTCGCAAAATTTAATTATATACTTAGCGATTAAACTTTTATAAGTAAAAGTATTATCCGTTTAGGTAACATTATTTGTTTAAAAACTATTAGCATTTATTTAAGGTATATTATTTGTCTGAACGTCGACTTTTACATTATAAAACGAAAAACCTTCGTATGTTAATTCGTCGTTATTAATTTCGTATTTAATTTTGTTTCTTTTTATATTTCCAAATTTCTCTTTTTTATCCTTAAAACGTTTATCCATTATAACGCTATTAAGTATAGTCGGCTGATTAAAGTCGTCGATCTTCAAGGCTTTAATTTCCTCTAGATGCCGGGTACTTTCGTTTTCTACGGGGTTACTATATAGCTATTTACGTAACGGTACCTCTTTAAAAAATGGCTTTCCGTTATGATCGACGAAATGGATTATATGAATTTCGGTTACCTTATTGTGATTAATATCCGGCTTTTATTTATTTGGTTTCAAAATCGTAATATATTTTTAATGTTTAGCTAAACTATTAATATCCGGGTCGGGGTTGGTTAATTAACTGTTTACGCCTTTGAAAATATCGTTACGCCGATTAAAGTACCGCATTTTTTCCTTAAATCGGGTAGGGAATGCTGGCGAACCATCAATTCATTTTAAAATCTTCTTCCAAATCGGAATCTGCTATTCGATCGCCTTGCTTTTAAAAACTTAAAGGAATTAAATTATACTTAACGTTACTTTATTTTCCGGAGATTTAAAGAAAATGGTATATCCGTCGCCGGCAAGTAAAACTAATCCTATAATTTCCATATTAACGAACAAACGACATTTTTATATAATATGTTTTAACTTTAAACAAATCCAACAAGTACCTTAATTAAAATTACCAAAACGTTTAACTTAACCTTAATAACTTTTACGGTAACTTTTTCGATTTCGGTATCTACCTTATTTACGGTAAGGACTTAATCGTATATACTTATCTGGCTGGAGATTAATTACATTAATCGACGGGTTAGTACTATAGTTATATGCCCAAAGTACCTTTTATCATGGCGGAGCGTAATGCTGTAATATCCCGGCTGCTTTTCGGTCACGCATCTTTTTTTAAAAGCTATTAGGCTCTCCATTTATCGGGCCTATACGATCTTTAAGTCCTATAACGTATTCGTAATTTTTAATACCTAATTCATACGGTTCGATAGTTTTTATTACGGTTAAAGGTTCCTTAGTCGTTATTATTTAGGCTATTAAGTCGGATAGAACCTTTCTTTTTTAATTGATATCGAAACGGATACTTTCTTACTGTCGCCTACGTCCTTCATATTTAAGAAATCTTGTTTTACTTAAGGCCTAATCTTTAACCAATATCGAGGTATTATCGTAATTAATTACGTATTAATCTTCCAGCGTTATAGACGAATCATTAAAAATCCTTTCGCAACAGCTAACGGATAACCTTTTTAGTAAGCTTTTAATATATTGGTCCTTAGTGGTTATCTTAACTTTTGCTTAGCTTTTTCCAGGTTATTTTTTACCTTGGCAACATGCTTTAAATTGTACTTATATATATAAATAAGGATATCGCGTTAAACTTGCTTCGTTAAAGTTGTTAATCGATCCTTAACGGTCCGAATCTGCTTTAAGTTTTGCAACTTAAAAGCTTTTAAGATACGCTTTAACGCTTCGTTTTATTAGGTTATTTTATTAACTACAACTTTAACCCGCTTTTTTATAAAGAAATTATTAATCCAATCAGGTAACTTGGCGGTTATCTTGAATTCCTTAAGTTTATATTTCGTAAATAGTTTGTTAATTCCTTTAAACCGGTCGGTAGCTTTAGTTCTTAAAACGCGAAGGTCCGGAAAGGCCGATAAAACCGGAAGGATTATAAAAAACGAAAGCTTATTTATGATGTTAATAAAAGAATCGTAATTAAATTAATTAATAGGTCCAAAAAGTATAACGTTCGGTATAAGTATTTCCAGTCCTGTAAATAACCTCAAAGGCTCTTGGGTTGATATAATTTTTCGTCCTTGCGGTATATTAATAATAATTTTTGGGTTTACTTAGATAATCATATTCTTAGTTAGTCTTAAAAATTTAATCGGACTGCTAATATTTTAAGGTTTAGCCTTATTAAACTTATTATCCTAAAGGTTCCCTGTTGATCGATACTGGGCGGTCATATTTAAAGTAGGATTTTAACTTTTCGTAAGGCTAGGAAAATTCGGTGATGGCAGAAATCCGTATTATAATTAAACCGGTATAACAATTTCAAAAAGCTTCGATAGGCTTTTGGAAAACCTGCTAAAGCTTATTTCAAATTAATTAATATTACCAGTTTTTAAATCACTTAAATTCTAAGATGCCACTTAAAACGGAATCTGTTTAGGCATAAGGTAAATAACTGGCCGCGATAATTATCTTAGATATACTTTCCTTTTCCTTCGGATATAAAAAATAAGCAACCTTTTCCTTTTACTATCCGGCCGAATAAATTTATCCTAATTATCGCTGCGTCGCTGATTTTTTAATCGCATCTTTTTTAACTTTCTAATTAATATTTCCACTGCCAACTTAAACGTTATAATACTTAAGCTTAACAGAAAAAATAAATCCCAAATAATACTGCTTAACAATAACTAAATAGTATGCTGCCCGGTCAGCGCGAGTAAGGTCCAAAATATATTTTATAACGTTTTTTTCCTAATCTTTATATCGTATTAAAGAACGTTATTCCTTTTTCGATACTTTCCTTTCGTATGCAAAATAAATAGCTTTATAGCTTTATTCCTTTTTCTATTCGTATTTGCTATCCTGTTTATATCGTCAATCTTGTCGTCGCTGCACTTATTCTAATCAGTCCAAATCTTAATAGCTACGTCGCCAGCGACATAATCTTGGCTTTTTTAGCGCTTATTAATCAAATTTTATATGTTATCCTGTTACGTAATTTTCCTGTTGATGCGTATAAGGTTTTAAATTGCGTAATCGGTCCACAACTTACGTGATTAATCTATGCTTTAAAGCTAGTTAACTATACGCGCTGATACTCCTTCGCCGTTTTTTAAGTTCAGCTGTTTTCGTATTAAGGCCTTAATTTAATAGCTTTTTTATTAATCGTACAAAGGATTGCGTCTTTATCACAATCGCGGTTGTTAATTGCATGCCGCTTAAGTTATCGTATCCGTAGCTATAGCTGTAATCGAGTCGTAATGCATCTAATTAGAACCTCGTCCTTTCCGTTCTTTCCGACTTGTTAATCGGAAATTAAGATCCGTCGGCAGCTAACAAAAGCCAATATCCTTTCCTTGGCAGCCACTTAAATTAGGACGGGGAGATTTAGTTCCGGTTAAAGCATTTTTAGGAAGCGGGTTACAATAGAATAACCGAGTGTAGCGGTAATAAAGGCAAACGAAAACACTGTATTTAGGTCGATGTTAAACCAAACTTTAGAATGGACATGAATATATGTGGTGAGTGGACGATAACTGATGATGAACATCTTTCGGGGTTGCGCCCGGCGGAAAAATCTTCTAGAAATACATATGTGGAGCTGACTGACTGATCAGCCAAGCTATACCCCCTGGCCCGGCACCCTGCACTATTTCATTAGCTCTATAAAAGGAGATTCGTTTTTTTTTAAGTTAAAACTGGAAAATATTAAAATTAAAATATATTACTAAAAAGCGTTCCAGGATTAAGTAGAATATTTGATACTAACGGTACACCGATAAAAGCAGCGGTTAAAATGGATTTAAGCTAAAAATAAACAACTGGGAAAAAGAATTTAACAATTTAAAAATAACTTAAAAAGTTAGGTTACTTATAACAAGGCCTTAAGGTAATAAAAAGAACGAAAATCAATAATAATACCTTGAAAGGATTTTAAATGCAAGTAAAATAACGCTAAAGAAACTTATTACGGTACAAGTACAAATTAAAAATAAGCGATATACCGTATTGGTAAATTACAGGGCGACTAAAGGCAATTATATCGCTTTAAATATATTTAACGAGCTATAACTATTCTGGAAAAATAAGGAATACCTTTATCAGGTCGAAAACGCCGAAGGTGAAATATTTAGCTACGACGCTAGATAGGTTCGATTTAAAATTAATTACTTCAGACTTTTATGAAGGAAAAAAGTAAATTATTACTTTCGAGGTTATCGCCATAAAGGATTGCGATTTAATCCTAAGTTTGCTATGGTTAAAATGATATAATCCGGCTATTAACTGGAAATTTACAAAATGGATTAAGATTTCTTTTTTTACGAGAAGCTAAACGACGAAAAACTTTAATATTCGATCGATAAAGTAAACGAATGCAGGCATAAAGAAACGATAAAAACATTATTACTTAATGTAATACGATGTATTTTTTTTAAAAAAGGGCATAACTGAAAAAGACAACGTATTATTGCTAAATTTAAATCAAAATTTAGGTGAATAAATAATGATTTAAACCTACCGCCCGAGAAGTTACCAAAATGGATAATTAACGTACTTTTATAATTCCTAAGAACGATAAGTTATTTGATAAGGAACTTGATATTAAATTGCTGAAGTATAGCGAATAAGATTACGAAATAGTTTTTCAGAATAGTAAAAGTATTATCTGTTATCCGATGTATAACTTGAATTATACAAAACTATATGCATTCCGCAATTACTTCGAAGATAGGTTTCAAAAAGGATGAATTCGACGTTTTAAATTATTAACCGGATACCTTGTATTCTTCGTACCCAAAAAAAGGGGAAAGTTTCGATTCGTAGTAAATTATCGACACCTTAACGATATTACCGTTAAGGACTAACCGTTACTAGCATTAATTATTGAAATAAAAATTCGCTTATACGAAGCAAAATGGTTTACAAATATCGATTTTCGCAATGGTTATAATATAATACCAATTTAAAAAATGCGAATAAAAAACAATGATTAGGACGAAATATAGTTTATAAAAATACTTAATTAACTTTATAGGCTTAACTAACCGACAAGCAACTTTTTAAGGAATAATAAATTATATACTAAAAGAATACCTGGAGATTGTTGTTTTTGGCTACATTAACAATATTCTTATTGATTCGGAAACGGAAACAAAGTACGAAGAATATGTTTATTAGGTTTTACAACCGCTATAAAAAGCCAAACTTTTAGTTAGTAGCGAAAAAAGCCATTTTTACAAGCAAAAACTCGATTTTTAAAACGTATTATTACGCCAAAACAAATTTATATAAACGTTAAAAAGTTATTAGTAATTAAAGGTTAAATATAACCTATTAATATTAGGAGATTACAAGTATTTTGTACATTCGCCGATTATTATCGACAATTTATATATAATTTTCGCAAAATGGTTATGTTATAAACGGAATTTACCAAACAAGATAAACATTTTAAATAAATTCCTGATAAATTCTTTTTTTTTGCAAATCAAGGACGCCCTTACCAATAAACCAGTACTAATTATATATAACCTAAGATGACCAGTTAAGTTAAAACCCGACGTTTCGGATTATGCCTTAGGAGTTATAATTAGATAGCGAAATAATTAAGAAATATTTTCCTTGATTACGTTTTACGCCTACAAATATTATAAAGCAGAATTAAATTACCATATTTACAATAAGAAGTTCCGAATTACCCTTAACGCTTATAAGGAATTTAAACTTTGCCTTAAAGGCAATATGTGTTAAATTAAGGTATATACGGATTATAAAAATATTATATACTTTTTAACGATATAAAACCTTATCGAAAGATAATTACGTTAAGAAAAAAGCCTTTTTAAATTCGATTACGTTATTATTTATCGAAAAGGATTAAAAAGCGGCAAAGCAAACGTATTTAATAAACGACCTAACCTGGAAAAACCTAACGTTTAGGTATAGCAGATAATCTTCGATATTATACCGAAAAGATACTTGAAATAACGACGAATTGCTGCAATACAAACGATATTACCTGATATATATTAACGTATCTAATAATATAATGCTAATCAATTCGTAGAATAATAAATAAATAAAATATAAAAGCCCGAAAACAAATTAAATAACCTAATAAGAAATATATACGAATATCCGGTATCTAAATACTTAGTAGTCCAAAAAACCTTAAAACATTTATAAGGGATATATTACTTTTTTAAAATGAAAATTATAGTTTAAAAGGTAATACGATAATGCGATATTTATATCAGAGCAAAGGCACGACGATACAAGCCTTACGGAAAATTATAACCCTTATTAATCGCTAAGCGATTATAAATTTCGATTATATTTAATTTTATTATTCAGCTTCCTTTATTAAATGATCCTGCTATAGGAATATATTAAGATAGCATTTTCGTAATCGTTAATCGATTTACGAAATTCTTATATTTTTCGGTTGTAAAAGATATACCGAAAAAGAATAATTCGTTTGCATTTTCCTTAAACATATTTTTGGTATTTAAGAACTTTTTACGGAAATTGTTTTGGATAAAAGTATTACCTTCACTTTAAAACTTTGGCAAAAACTAATGGTTTAGCTTGGATTAAATTATAAATTATCACGTATATTTAGGCCTTAAACAGACGAATAAATAAATAAAAATTAACCAAACGTTAGAAACGTACCTACGTTGTTATATTAACTACGGACAGAATAATTGAGTTAAGAAAATATTAGTTGCATAGTTAGCTTATGATATTAGCTACTATGAAAGTATTAAATCGACACTAGAAACTGCTAATTTTAGTTTTACACTTAAGGTTTACCGAGATTTATACAAAGATGGACCAACCAATGTTAAAGCAATTTTTACGTTAAAATAGTTAAAACAGCTGTACGCAGAAATGAAATTAGAATTTAAATTCGTACGAAACCAAATATGCAAATACTATAACTAAAAAAGTTGAAGGAATTAACCTTTCTAGAAGGGGAAATGGTTTACCTAGCTATAAAAAATATTTAAACCAAAAGGCCAAATAAAAGACTCGATTTCAAATATATCGGCCTATATAAAATCGTTAAGAAAATTTCAGAAGATAATCATGAATTGGACCTACCGCCAAAAATTAAGCTTTATTTAATGTTTTATATTTGTTTATTGGAGTTAGTAGCAGATATAATTAAAGTTAGTACAGAATAAGACGAAGAAATTATGGAAGAATGTACTAGTTTACGAGGTAAAGAAAATATTAAATGTATGCAAAAAAAAAAAAAGGGATTTATCCAGTACCTAGTTAAGTGGAAAGATATCTAGATTTTGAAAATACCTGGGAACCCGCAAAGAACTTTACAAGCGCCCAGCGCCTTTTGAAGAACTTTCACCAGTAACACCGGAAGCGCCAGGATTAAAAGTATTCCAGTTTAAGTTACCAAAAAACAGCCAGTTAGGAGGTAGAGACATCTGCGCTAACGTAACCTTAGGTTCTAGCTACCGTTGCTCTCGTTCCAAGCGTTCGAATTCCTTTATCGCCTCCGTACCTTTAATACCTTTACGCAGCAGTTCGATATTTCGTTTATGTAAAAGTTTTTATTTTGGATTTCGCAGATAACTTAAGCGGCCGAGTAATTCGTTTAAGTGTAATTAGACCCGAAGGAGTTGCTTTTTAGCATGACGTTTTTGAAGTTCGAAGCGGTTTTTTTAACGACTAACCTACGGTATTCGACTTCGAAAGGCCCGAATAGGTTATAAGCACCATTATATTCGGTGTAACGTACGCATTTCCCAGAATTAGGATAAACTTTGCAAGGTTTTTTTTTTTCGGATTTGCAGCGCGGATAAGAAAATGCGGATATGTTAAAACTAAAAGTATTAATTTTTTTGGATAAAATTAAAGCGTTGTTCTGCTAGCGGGATTTCTGTTTTTCGATACGACTTGATATAGCGGTTAAATAATAGAAAAAGTGGTATGAAAAAGGGGAAATTAATTATCAAATAAAGGCGATAAACAAATTAATTTTTGATGGCAAAAATCCTGGAAGGGGGGAGATCGTGGTATGGCTAAAGGCCTTAGTTCGATTGATATACGGTCGGAGGTTGTGGGACGTATTTCCGATATAGGTTCCAAGGTTACGTAACTGGCTCGATGGGCTTGTAGCGTTTAATTAGCGTTAGTACTTCGAGCCAGTCGATTTAAGGAAACGGTTGGATGGATTCGAAGGAGTTCGACTACCAGAAAGAGGATCGAGCCGGTTCGAGTACCTTAAGCTAAAATTAGTATATATACACTTATTATTTCCCATAATTTAAATAACGTTTTACACTATTAAACGGCTCCAACCATTAAACGGCTCGTTTCTTGGCACCTCGCAACAACAAATTCAAATTGCTTAACCACAACATATCAAGTCAACCCAAATCAATCGTATACTCTTTCGCTGACCGCGTCTACAGCTTCTAGAAAAGTGCACGCGTTATATCAAAGCTTGTTGCAGACGCCATATTGCCATTCCTTCCTCTTAACCTATATGCGACCGTCAACCTTCAGCAGCTGCCAGCAGCATTTTATTACTACCACCTTGCTATAGGCCAAAAAAACTTGTTTATCTTATATAGCAAATATCCCTTTTTCTAAGAAATGTTTGTTTTAATCATTTAATTGCGTAGGTATCGAGTTGTACCAAATCAAGCCCGATACGCCCTGGCATACGCGTTGCTACGCCCCGTCATAAGCCCTGCTACACGCCCCGCCACACGCCCCACCACACGCCCCACCACACACCGACACGCCCCGCGAACGTCCCGCAACGCGAATTCCAATACGCCTTCCAACACGCTTCCCGACGCATACCCTCAACGCATGACAACCGGACAAGAAACGCTCGCGTATTTGGATTAAGGACTCGGTTGAGAATCGTTTTTTTGTCCGTCGGCTTTAGTACTCGCGAAATGGGGTAATATTAGCTTGGACGCGTTAGGGGGTAGCCGGTCGCAGGCGGGTTGGAAGGAAGAAATGGCAATATAGCGTCCGCAACAAGCCTTGATATAATGCGTGCACTTATCTAGAAGCTGTAGACGCGGTCAGCGAAAGAGTATACGGTTGATTTGGGTTGACTTGATGTGTTGTGGTTGAGCAATTTGAATTTGTTGTTGCGAGGTGCTAAGAAACGAGCCGTTTAATGATTTGAGTCGTTTAATAGTGTGAGACGTTAGTACCAGCTTGTAATAATAATTGGTTATCCATATCTATATCTGTTATTACTATACATAACTATCGCTTTATTGCTTAGATTCCTACGATACCACTACCAACATAAACCGTACGACTTAGGTTTAATAATTGGTTAAGCTTATAGCTGTCACAGGTATCTAGATTTATATCTGCTATTACTAAACGTAACTATCCTTTTATTACTTAAACTTTTATGATACTACGGCTAACATAAACCGTACAATTTAGGTTTAATAATTAGCGAAGCCTATAGCCGTTATACCTTATAAGCTTTTGTTTAGTAGTAGCGTTAAATTTTAATGTTATGACCAAATAAGCGCGGCTTATTGGCAAATAGTTGGAGGTTGTGTGGATTACTTCCGATGCAAAGTTTTGGGTTACGTGACATGGATCCGAAGGGATTCTTGGATCTATAGGGATTACAGTAAATGGATCCGGAAGGATGAAACAATTTAAAGGGATACCGTTTAGAATATATACGGTTATTATTCTTGATAGTTTGAGATAATATCAGCTTATAATATAACTTGGTTACCTAGATTTATATCTGTTATTACCAAACGTAATTATCGCTCTATTACTTAAATTCCTACGATATTATAAGTAACATAAACCGTAAGATTTAGATTTAATGGTTAGTTAAGCTTATAGCCGTTATAGGTTGCAATTCTTTGTTTAACACTACCGTCAAACTTTAAGTAATATTGAATACTGTCAAAATGTCGACCAGGAGCAAAGCTACCGCTTTTACCGCTATCCAGCAGCTGTAAAAACGTATCCAGCAGTTTGAGGCCAGTATTTAACAACTTGCCGTTTAGGCCGACGCTTTAGCCAACTTCGTACCGGAGTTACTTTAAGACTTAAGATTAAAAAATCCGAACCTTACGATGGTACCGGAAGCATTTAAAGCTTTTTAACCCAGGCCCGAATATACTTACCATTAGAAAAAATCGATGGCAAGGTTAATAAAATCGTGGTTATAGCAGAATTCCTTAAAAAGGATGCTTTAATTTAGTTTCAATTTACGTTACGAAACTACCTGGAAAATAAAGAAGATAACTAGGGAATGGTTATTAAATAGCTTTTTAAAAATTACGCCAACTTCGGACAAAAGCTTAAGAATAACTTCGATAACCTGTACGCAAAACGAAAGGCCGCGGAAAACCTTTTACAGCTTAAACAAAAAGGATTAGTTGGTAAATATGCAATTTAATTTAAAAACTTAATATTTAAAGCAGGATAAGTGGATAACGAAAACGATACCACGATCGACGTCTTTTACAAAAAACTAAAAGACGATATTAAGGACGCAATTATTAAAATCGCATGATTTAGCGCATTCGATAAATATATCGTTAAAGTTGTAAAAATCGATAATCGACAGTTTGAACGACGATAAGAATAACCTAAATAGTTTACCCTAAATAGTTTACCTTACTCTCCAAGTTTTAGAGGGTTAATTAAGGTTAAAGGCGCTTTACGCTTTTCACCTTTTATGAAACTTAATTAGGATTGATGGAACTAAGCGTTATTTAGTCGAAAGATAGAAGGTTCGTTGCCTGCTATAACTACGGTAAGCCCGAACATATTACGCAAAAATGTAGAAGCTCGAAAAAGTACATTAAGCTCTAGTTTTTAAAAATTAACATAAAAAACAACCAGGCGATAGAAAGACGATTAACTTAATTCGCGCCAAAAACAACGATAACTTTTACTAAAGGTGCGATAGGGAATAAAAGAAGCAAAGAAGTTATTTTAGGCAGAGGCTCGAGGGGCTAAAAAAGCCAGGTTTATTAGATTTACTGTTACCTAATGGCTGTAGGAATCGAAGAATGGAAAAAGTTAAGTAACGATAAGCCATTCTTTTGCGAACAGCAAAAACAGTAATGGGAAAATAACTAGTTAATGCTTGATATATGGCTAAAGGAATATTAAAGATGGGACGAGAATCTGTGCCTAGGAAAGCTCGATCGGTACGGAAAGCTTTATGCGGTTAGCTGTCGACCACCGTAGTACGAAATATATGAGAATAAGGAAGAATAAATCGCGCGACGGATTACACGCATATAGCGATAAGGCTTCGATTTTAAGAATCGAACTGGGAACGATCCTAGGGACTAAAAGTCGTACTTTTATATACGCAAAATGGTAACGATGGAAAAGATCGACGAACTGGCAGCTACTAGGAGCTGGTCAGAAGATAAGTATTGCCCGGTAGGAGAACCCTAGTGCTATTACAAATAGTGCGATCATTAAATTACGAAAAACTAATCTAAAAGATAATGGAAAGATATTACGAGAAAATGATTATCGACTTCCGGATTCACTTAGCTTTTACAGAAAACATAAAAGAGCGATTAACTAGATAAAAGAACATTCGTTCATTTTTAAGTAAAAGTTTAAAAATCCTAAAATCAAAAAATATTATTCGAGAAGCGTTTTAAAACCAAGTGGAATACTTAATAGTAACGCTACGCTGACAAAGAGCAGCAATTAACATGGATCTAGGACGAAAATAAAAAACTTGGAGAAAAAATTTAATAATTCGAAAATAGCTTAAAAGACCTAAGCTATTTATAATAAGGCCTTAGGTTGGTAGAAAAAACAAAGATAGATAATAATATTTTAGAAGAGCTTTGAACGCGATAAGAATAATACGAAAGAATCTTATTACGGTCGAAGTACGAATTAAAAACAAACGATATATCATATTTGTGCATTACGAAGGGTAAGAAAGTAATTAAATCGCTTTAAAGTAGTTAATAAATTGTAATTATTATAGAAGAATAAGAAAAAACTTTACGAAGTCGAGAATGCAAAAGGTTATATATTTAGATACGAGGACATATACGTCCGAGGTAAGATTAATTATGGTAAGACCTTTGTCAAAGGAAAAAGATAAACTATTAGTTTCGATATTATCATTATAGAGGATTATGCTTTAATTTTAAGTTTGCTATAGTTGGAATAGTGTAACCCGGCTATTAACCGGAATATTTGCGAAATAAATTACGATCCATTTTTTAACGATAAGCTAAACGACGAAAAATCTTAACACTCGATCGACGAGGTAAAAGAATGTAGGAATAGAAAAACGGCAGAAACCTTATTACTTAAAACGATACGATGTATTAACAAAAAGAGCATAAGCGAAAAATACGACGTATTATTATTAATTTTAACATAATATTTAGGCAAATAAATAACGATTTAAAACAACCGCCGGAAAAGTTACCAGAATAGATGGTTAAGGTATTTCTATAGTACCATAAGTACGATAAGTTGTTTGGCAAAATACTTAATACCAAATTGTGAAAATATAACTCATAGAATTACGAAGTAATGTTTAAAAATGGCCAAAGTACAGCCTTATATGCGATATACAACCTGAATTTTGTAAAATAATATGTTTTCCGTAAGTACACGCATCGGTCAATTGAATCCGTGCGCCCACCTGTTTCTCACCAAAACATACACGTTTCGCTTCGCCTGTAATTATAAAAAGAAAATTGAAAATATTAAAGAAAAATCTTTGTAATATACATTTCTACTTAATAAATATATACTTGAAATAATATTTTAAGTTTCCGAATTAAAAGTAAAACTATCAGCGATCAAAGTTTGATATAAGTATTATTATATAGAACTTTAGTTTCTTACTATATTAAATATTATCATACGGTAATAATTTAGCTATCAGTCGAAAATACTATAGGTAAAAAGAAAGTTAATGTTAAAAATAAATACAATACGTAATAATGAATGTAAAAAATTATCGAGATATTTTTAGTATTTCTTTTTAATTATTATAATAAAGTAAAAAGGGTATGATTTGGTGGGAAATAGGTGGGCGCACGGATTCAATTGGTCGATGCGTGTACCTCGAAAACAAGCTTCGAAAAGAATAAATACGACTTTTTAAATTATTAGCCCGATACTTTATGTTTTTCGTACAGAAAAAAGGGGAGGAAATTTGACTCATAATAGAGTATCGATAACGTAACGACATTACCGTTAAAGACAGAACGCTGTTAGTAATAATCAAATAAAAGATCGCTTGTACGGAATAAAATGGTTTTCCGCTATCGGTTTTCGAGATAGCGATAATATAATTCGGATTAAGAAGGGATATGAATGGAAAATAGCCTTTAAGACGAAATATGGCTTGTACGAATATCTAAATACCCTTAGCGGATTAATTAACGTACTAGCAAACTTTTTACAGATAATAAACTATATATTAGAAGACTAGCTGGATATCTTTGTGATTTGCTCTTTCGAAGACATTCTTATTACTTAGAAACAAAAGAAAAGTACGAAAAATATATTTGTTAGGTTTCATAAGCGTTATAGGACGCTAAACCTTTGGTTAATAACTAAAAATTCCACCTTTACAAATAAAAAGTTGAATTTTTAAGATATATTATTACGCCAAAACCAATTCGTATAAACCTTAAGAAGTTATCATTGGTTAAGAACTAAGTACAGCCTATTAAGGTCAAAAAATATAAGCATTTCTTTAAATTCGCCAATTATTACCGACGATTTATACGCAATTTTAACAAGATAGCAATACTATGAACGGAACTTACGAAAAAGGATATATAATCTAAATAGATTTTAAAAAGAGAAACACCTTTTTAGCAAATTAAGAATAGCTGTATTAATGAACCAGTATTAATTATATACGATCTAAAGCGACTAATTAAGCTCAAAACCGATGCTTCGCATTATGCTTTAGGAGCTATAGTTGGATATCGGGACGATTAAGGAAATTTTACCTTATTACGTTTTATTTCCATAAGTTATATAAAGCTAAGTTATATTACCTTTTTTATTATAAGGAGTTCTTAGCTATCGTTAACGCCTTTAATAAATTCAGATATTACCTTAAAGTTAATATTTACCAAATTAAGCTATATACGGATTACAAAAGTATTTCTTTTTTTTTACGATACGAGAACTTATCGGAAGATAGGTGCGTTACGCAAAAAGCCTTTTAAGTTTGACTACGTTATTATTTGTCGTAAAAAGATAGAAAATGGCAAAGTAAACGTATTTAATAAACTACTTAACCTCAAAAAAAGTTAAGATTAAGGTATAGCAGATAACTTTCGATATTATGTCCGAAAGATACTTAAAATAGCGACGAATTACTGTAATACGAGCGAGACCACCTGATATATATATTAACGCATTTAATAATATAATGCTAATTAACTAGCAGAGCACTAAATAAACAACATATAAATACCCGAAAGCCTACAAAAGAACCTATTACGGAATGTATACGAATAACCGGTATATAAATACCTAAGAGTCCATAAAACTTTAAAGCGTTTATAACGGATATATTACTTTCCAAAGATGAAAGTTTTAATAGAGAAAGTAATACGATAATACGATATCTGCGCTAAAGTAAAGGCAGGACGACATAAACCTTACAGAGAATTATAACCTTTACCAATCGCTAAGCGACCATAGGGTTTTATTTTATCTTATTTTATTATTAGGTTTTTTAATTAGAAAATCCAGTTATAGAAGTATATTACGATAGCATTCTCGTAATCGTTAATCGATTTACGAAATTTTCGTATTTCCTATTTTATAATAAAAATACTGATACAAAATAATATGTATACATTTTTCTTAGACATATTTTAGGTACTTATAGATTTCCAACAGAAATTGTTACGGATAAAACTATTATATTTACTTCGAAAGTTTGGTAAGAATCAATAACTTAATTTGGATTAAATCATAAATTATCAAACGCATTTAAACCTGAAACAAACGAACAAATAGAAAAAAGTTAACTAAACGTTAAAAACGTATTTACGATGTTATATAAATTAGGAATAAAATAATTAAATTAAAAGTTACCAGTTGCATAGTTAGCTTATTATACTAGCCAGTACGAAATATCAAAACGATATTAGCAAGTGCGAATTTTAAATTTATATCTAAAATTTATCGAGATTTACATGAAAATAAACCAGTTACCATTAACGCAATTGTTACGTCAAAATATGTAAAAGAGCTATACGCAGAAATAAAATTAAAGTTTAAATTCGTACGCGATTAGATAAGCAGATATTATAACTAAAAAAGATAAAAGGATTAACCTTTTTAAGAAGATAAATAGTTTACTTAGCTACTAAAAGTATCTAAACCAAAACGCGAAATACAAAGCTCGATTTCAAATATATTAGTCTTTATAAAAGCGTTAAAAAATGTTAGAAAACAAGTATAAATTAAAGCTACCGTCGAAAGTCAAGCTTTATTCAATTTTTTATATTTCTTTATTAGAGTCAGAAGCAAAAATAATTAAAGTTAATACGGGATAAAACGGAAAGGTTATAAAGGATACATCAGTTTACAAGGCAGAGAAAATACTGGATATATATAACAAAAAAGGGAGTTACCCAGTACCTATTTAAGTAAAAAGAAAACCCAGACTCCGAAAACACTTAAAAACCGGTAAAGAACTTTACGAATGCCTAACGCTTGCTGGAGAACTTTCACCAGCAACGCTGGAAGCGCCAGGGTTAAAGGTACTCCAATTTACGTCGCTCAGTCAGGGATAATTAATATTTTTAACTCCAGGGCAGTTCGAAAGTTTTGTAGTTCGCCTAACTTGTACGGCCCGCAAAGCCGTTTCACATTTTAACCTTTCCTGTTCTTCCAGTTCGTTTAAAGATTAAAACTTACGATTTACCATTTTAATACCTTTAAACCGAAGGAATTTTTGCGAATGGGGTAATTGCTATAAACGGGCGATTACTTTATTTATTTCTTTTTACGATTAAAACAACCGCTTTTCGCCCAAAATTTCTTCGAGTTTTAAACGTTCCGTTTCTCGAATAATATAACTCAAAATATTAAAAAGAATGCTCGAACCGTCGCAACTCCGTTCTTGTAAAACATACTTCTTATACCGAGTTACGTTTTCCATTATCACGCATTTTTCCTTATGTTTAAAATACGCAAAATACAGCATAACTTCAAAACCTTAATTTCGAATGTAAGCAGCCAAATCTTTGCGTTCTTCCTTTTAGTTAGGACATTTGCGAAAAGTATATTATTCGATATAATTAATTATAACGACGAAAGTAACCAAAAAAAATAATATGTAAAAAGCGAAATTATTTACTAAACAAATATAACAAATGAATTGATCTTTAAAAGCAAACATGCTGGAAAAGGGAAGATCGTATTATAACTAAACAAGTTCGGCTTATTGGCAGGAAGTTATGTGGATTACTTGCGATGTAAAGTCTTAAATCATGTGAGATAAATCCGAATAGATTTACGAATCTAAACGGATTAATGTTATATAAATCCGAAGAGATTTTCGTATCTATAAGGGTTATAATAAATAAATGCGGAAGAATAAACTGATGTAAAAAGATCTCGTTTAGGATATATATATTTATTATTCCCAGAATTTAAAATAACACCAGCTTGAAATACAACTTGGTTACCCAGATTTACATCTAATATTATCAAACGTAACTATCACTTTATTACTCAGATTCCCACGATACCACTCCCAATATAAACCGTACGACTTAGGTTTAATAGTTAGTTAAGCCCATAGCCGTCACATTTAAGCGATATTTCATGCTAACAAATTGTCGCCCCGCGCTGAAGCTACCGTTCTTATCTTGGCCCAGCAGCTACAAGAACGCATTTAATAACCTAAGGCCTATATTTAGCAGTTTACTACTTAAGCCACCGCTTCAGCCAACCTAGTGTCGGCAGTCACTCCAAGACTCAACGTTAAAAAACTCGAATCTTACAATAACATAAAAAGTACTTAAGGCTTCCTAACCTAGGCCCAAGTATACCTACGATTGGAAATAATCGAAAGCAAGATTAATAAAATCTCTATTATAGCAACGTTCGTTAAAGGGGACGCCTTAGATGAATTCGAGCCTACGATGCGAAATTACTTAAAAATGCGGAAGATAACCAGAAAACGGCTACCAAAAGAATTCTAAAAAGTTACATTAATTTCGAACAAAGGCTTAAAGGCAATTTCGATAATCCGGATGCAAAACGAACGGCTACGTAAAACCTTTTATAATTTAAACAAAAAGAATTAGGTTTTGGACCCGTAATTAAATTTAAAAACCTTATGGTTAAAACTGGATAACTAAATAACGAAGATACCATCCTACTGGACGATTTTTACAAACGACTAAAGGACGATGTTAAGGACGAAATTATCAAAATTAAACGACCTAATGCACTGAACAAATACATCACCGAGGCTGTGAAAATCGACAATCGATAATTTAAACGACGACAAAAACGACAAAAACATTTTTCCTGACGATCCGAGTTTTAAGTAGTTAACTAAGGTCGAAAGCGCTTTACGCCTTCTACTTTTTATGCAACTTAATTAGGATTTACGGAATTAAGGGCCATCAAATTGAAAAATATAAGGTCCGTTACCTTCTATAATTTCGGTAAGCCCGGATATATTGCGCGAAAATGTAGGAACTCCAAGAAATATGTATATCAGGCTCCAATCTTTAAAAACCAGCATAAAAAGGAACCTAGCGACAGAAAAACGATTAACATAATCAGTACCAAAAACAATAATAACCCTTTACCTAAGGTGTAACGAAGAATAAAATAAGCAAAAAAGTTATCCCAGGTACGAGCTAAAAAGGCTAGATCTATTAGACCTACTATTACCCAGTGGTTACAGGAATACGAAGGATAGAATGAGTTAAGCGACGACAAGCTACCTTCTCGCGCGTAGCAAAAACGGTAGAAGAAAAATAACCCGTTAATGCTTGATGCATAACTAAAGAAATACCACGGATAAGACGAAAATCTATGCCCAGGAAAGCCCGATCCGTACGGAAGATTTTATGCTGTTAACTGTAGACACCTACAGTGCGAAATATATAAGAAGGAGAAAAAAAATATTGCGCGACGGATTACGCGTATATAGCGATAAGGTTTCGATTTTAAAAGTCGAACCGGAAGAAACCTTAGAGACCAAAAATAATACCGATACCTGCGTAAGATGAGGACGATGAACGAAATCGACGAGCTGGCTCAAAGATAAGTATTATCTGGCAGGAAAACCCCAATGTTATTACGAATAGTACGATTACCAGATGTAAAAAGAATTGATCGAAAGAACAGTAACAAAGCACTGGTTGAAAATAATAACCGATTTACAAATTTAGTTAGCCTTTATAAAGAATCCGGAAAAACTATTACCTATATAGGAGGAAATTCTGGTTTCTATTTTCGAAGAAAACCTGGAAAATCCTAGAATCAGAATATATTATAAAAAACCCGTGTTCTAAAACCAAGTAAACTACTTGACAGCAACGCTGCGAAAATCAAAGCAGCAATTAAACTAAATCCAACACGAAAATGAACGATTCGGAAAATAATTGAATAAATCGAAAATAGTCTAAAAGATTGGCTCTATATATAACGGGGCCTTAAGTTGGTAAAAAGGATAAAGGTAGATACTTATACGTTAAAAGAGGTTTAAATATAATTGAAACAGTACGAAAAGAACCTATTACAGTATAAGTACGAATTAAAAACAAGCGATATACCGCATTTATAGATTACGACGTAATAAACGGCTATTATATTACTTTAAAAGTAATTAGCGAGTTACAGCTAGGATAGGAAAATCAAAAATTCTTGTACGAAATCGAAATTTTCGAAGGTCAAATATTTAACTACAATAACCGCTAGGTTCGATGCGAAATTAATTATTGTAAAACCTTTATCCAAGCAAGAAAACAAATTATCAATTGCTATATTATTTTTCTAAAAGATTACGTCTTAATTTTAGGTTTACTATAATTAAAATAGTATAACACGGTCATTAACTGGAAAACTCGCGAAATAAATTACGATCTATTTTTTAACGATAAACCAGACGACAAAATATCTTAACATTTGATCGATAAAGTTGACTAATATAAGTACAAGGAAGCGACAGAAACCTTATTACTTAAAATAATACGACATATCAAAAGAAAAGAGGATAACCGAAAAATATGACGAATTATCGCCAAACTTAAAACGAGATTTAAGCAAATAAATAACCATTTAGAATCACCGTCCGAAAGGTTACCAAAACAAATAGTTGAGGTATTTCTATAGTACTATAAATACAACAAGTGATTTAAGAAGAAACATGATACTAAATTATTAAAGCATAACGAACAAAACCACGAAATAATTCTTAAAGATACTAAAAGTATTACTTTTTATCCGATATATAACCTAAACCATATAAAGCCATATGCATTCCTCGGGAACCTTGAAAACAGGCTTTGCAAAAAGTAAATACGATGTTTTAAATTACCAGCCGGCTACCTCACGTTCTTCGTACCGGGAAAAGAGGGAAACCTTCAACTTATAGTAAATTATCGACAACTTAATGATATCACCGTTAAGAGCAAAACTCCGTTATTATTAATCAGTAAAATAAAAGATCTCCTATACGGAATAAAATTGTTTATAGCTATCGATTTTTAAAAAGGTTATAACATAATTCGGATTAAAAAAAGATACAAATAGAAAATAACATTTAGAACGAAATATAGCTTATACGAATACTTAGTGACCTTTATGAGATTAATTAACGTACAAGCAACGTTTAACGAATGATTAACAATGTATTAAAAAATATTTAAATATTTTTATTATTTGGTACCTCGACTATATCCTGATCTACTTAAAAACGAAGGAACAACATAAGCAATACGTCTATCAAACTTTATGGGTGTTACAGGACGCCAAGTTTTTTGGTTAATACCAAAAAAGTTAATTTCATAAAGAAAAAGTTGAATTTTTAAGATATATTATTATGTTAAAACAAATTTACATAAACTTTAAAAAGTTATTAGCAATTAAGAACTAGGTGCAGCCTATTGAGGACAAGGAAATTCAAGCATTTTTTGGATTCGCCAACTACTATCGACAATTTATACGCAATTTTTAGCAAAATAGTTATGCTATTAACGGAATTTACCAAAATAATAAATAATTTAAGTAAATTCTCTGAAAATAAGCAGCTTTTTGACAAATTCAAAACACTGTTATTGAGAATCCAGTATTAATTATGTACGAGCTAAAGCGACCAGTTCAGCTAGAAACTAATACCTTGGAATATATCTTAAAAGCGGTGGTTGAATATTAAAATTAACAACGAAAACCTTACCTTTTTACGTTTTGTTTTTAGAAGTTATATAGAATCAAGCTATTATTATTATTATTTATACGCCGTATCGCCCCTAGGGCGTGGGGTATTCCTACTGTGTATGTACATATTTCGCACGGTAAAACCAAGGGAGAGCTTAAGGTAAAAACTCGTGCGCTACGGTTACGTTACGTCATAAAAGCGTTATCGATACGTTTTTTACCGTCCCGTCGTCAAAAGTTTACCCTTTTGATTAACTTGATTATCCCGGTACAGTGCAGTACCTCAGTAAGGAAGAAAAACGATTTTATTAGTTTTTTAAGCGCGTTACGGTACTGCTTCGGGTTTTTATAAATACTTTTATTATTTTCGGGGTAAGTTAAGGTAAGGCCAGGTAAGAAACTGTAAAAGGTTTTTGTTTTTATATAACTTTTTAAAGCACCGCCGTAATAAGTACGCTATTTTTCCGCCGTTAGCCCGGGGAAGGTCGGGGAAAAGCCTTTATATTTTATTATTTTTAGCTTTGTCGACGAAAAGCTTAAAGCTTTCCGGTTTATTTTTCGCGTTTTGGGAAGCATCTTTGCCTTAAAACCGTTTAGAAGTAAGTAAATCCTTCGAATATAAAAGTTATTGTTATTATTATTAACTTTTTTGTGTTTTCTTTTTTTGGGGAGTAATTTAGCGATATTATAAATGTTTTTTTATCCGGTATAATACCAGTATCGGTACGGTAAGTTTCGTTACGACGGTGCTAATACGGCAGGTTTCGCCGGCGGCCCTTTAAAGCCCCGTTGTCGCTTCGTGGTAACGACGCGGTCCCGGCAGGTCTGTATAAAGGTAGCCGGTACCGCCTTAGTTACGCCGCCGCGCTTTCGTTCCGGTATATTCGGTTTTTTGTTAATAGTTTTTAACTTTTTCCAACTTATATTTCGCTTTTTTTAGTAAGTTATATCCGTTATTTCCGCATATTAGTTTCGTTACCTAGCCGGTTTTAACTGTCCGTAAATTTTTATTAATTTACTAGTAATTAATTAATTAATTAATTTATTAGCCTATAAGTTCCGTTATATACCCGTTACGGTTTTGCGTCGTTAACGTTGCTTTATAATATTTGCCGAGGTCGTTTCCGTTCCCGACGGCGACCTTGCTATTTCTGCCCCTAGTCGCGACCTTTTCGGCGGCTTTCTAAACGGTGGCGGCGGCCCCGTTAGTTACCGCGGCGGCGGCGTCCCCCTACAGTCTTCCAGTGACGTATCGGTATTGCTGTTAATCCGCTATGTAAAAAAAGCGTTAAAGTAACGGCGGCGGCGACCTCGGCCGTAAAAAGAAAAAGGTCGAAAAGTTACGTAATTTTCCGCGTCCGTTATAATGCCGCGTTTGTATACGTCGTTTTACCTGCGATTATTATTACCGCTATACTTATTCCGCCGGTACATACCGTTGTTATTATGCGTTTCCCGCGTTTCGGTATTGTTCGTTAACCTTTGTTTAGGCTTTGGTGATATATGTTATAACTGCGTACGTTTGCGTTACGGTTACGTTCTGGTACGTACCGCCCTGGCCCTGTTACGCTATCGTTAACATTCTGTAATTACTCGAGAACGCCGATATCCGCGCCGTTATAGCAGCTTTCGAAGCGGCCGCCGATTTCGAAAACGACGACAACGATATAAGTTCGCTACTGCCGTACCAGTAGCGCCCTGTTAACGTATTAAGCCCGTATCGAATTCGAAATAGTTGATAACGCGGTTTTTAAAGTACCTTTCGTTCGGTTTTAAAGCGCGCTTTTACCGTTACGGTTACGCCCGTACTTTTTACCGTACTTATACCTACGTCCGCTTCTGTTAGTATCCCGGTTACGTCCGTTACGGCCTTTAATCCTGTAGTTATCGCGCTGTTAACGCGCGTCGTTACCGCCGTCGAATAGCTTGCTATTAACGTAGTAAGTTTCAGTTACGGTATCGTTACGTTAACGCCGTATATTCGTTAATTATTTTAGGCTGTAATTGTTATAAAACTGCATACAGTTACGGCATACGCTCTACCGGTTACCATAACGATAAGGAAAAAAAGGAAAAATAAAAAGAAATATAAGGGTATTTTATATTCTATCATTTACGCGGTTTTGCCGTATCGGTTCCGTTACGTTTGCGCTTTTGCGCGTTTTAATTAACTTGCTAGTTCCGGGTTTTAGGCTTTGAATAAAATATTCCGTTATCGCTATTAGCGCGTCTTAATATTACTTTTCCTTCGTTTTTCGCAAATTTAGCCCTTTTTAATTAACTTTGTCGCAATATAAAATATTTTATTTCCTTTATTTTATTACGGGATTAATTTAAGTTTTTTGCGGTACTTACTTTACGTTTTTTTGCCATTTGTTATATGTAATATAAGAGCCTATATCTTTAATTTCCTTAAGCGAAAAGATTACCGGAATATTATTTTAGCCGTTGCGGGGTTTTACAAGGTTTCGTCGTAATCGATTCGTATACGTGGCTATTTCGGAGTTATACGCGTTTATAACGTTTCCTTTTCGTTCGTTAATCGGTAGTAGTAAAATATAAGGTAATATATTATTTCCGTAGCATTTCCGTAAATATACCGGGGCGTAACTATTTCGGGAATGTCGTGGCAAAATAAAAAGGCTTTTAAACCGATAACTTCCCTACATATTTGGAAATGGGTAACTATTTCCTATTTTTTTAGGTTGTAGTAAAAAAGCTTTATTTTTGCCGAATTTTCCGCTGTTTCGTTAGGTCCTGCCGGCGACGAAGCGGTTACGCCGCCGCGTTTCCGTACTTTTTCCTGTACGAATTTTTATTTTCTTTTTTTTTTTAATTCAGGTTTTTTCCGGCGGCCCGGTTTTTATTTTTTGTTTCGTTTATATGGTTTTCGTTTTTCTGTCGTCCCGATAACGTTGCTTTATCAGTACGCGCCAAAGGCGGCCTTTCCGGTTTTTCTTTTTTTAGAAATCCTATTAAGTAATTCGCGTTTATATTGCCGCGTTAGCGTTACGTATTTTCGTTTTTATGTTATTATATGTTAGTTTAGCCTTAAACTGCGCAGTTTTTACGTTTAGATATAAATTTAATAAGGTGCAGTTTGTTTCAGATTTTAATCAGTGGTTGAGTATGGCTTTATACGTTTTTATTATTATGCGGAAGTATTATGATTAAGCGGCGGTTAAGTAACGAGCTAGTTCTTTTCCCCTTTTATCGTTTCTAAACGTATATTATGCCGAGGCCTCGCAAGTTATAACGTTTTTAATTATTTTAGTATAACGTACCACACAAGCGAACGGCTCACACAAGCGAGCGGCTCATTTCTGGGCACCTCCTAACAACACACTCAAATTACTTAACCACAACACTTCAAATCAATTCCAATCAATTGAATACTTCTCTGCTAACTGTATTTACATCTTCCTTCCAAGCATGCGCATCATATTAAGCCCTGTTGCGGACGCCGTGTTGCTATTTCTTCCTCCTAACCTATATGCGACCGATTATCCTTAGTAGTTGTTGGCAGCAATTCTTTGCCACGACCTTTCTGCTGGCTTAAAGAACTTGTTCATCCTATATAACAAGTATTCATCTTTCTGGAAGACGTTTGTTTTAATCGTGTAATTACGTAGGTCTCGAGTTATTGCAAAATCAAGTCCGACACGACCTGCCATACGCCCTGCCATACGCCCTACCATACGCCCTACAACGCCCCGCAACGCCCCGCCACGCGCCCCCCAACGGGCTCTCTAACGCGCTTTCCAACACGTCTTACAACACGCTTCTCGATATATCTTCAACGTACTAAAGCCGGACCGGAAATGCTCGCGTATATAGGTTAAGGATTCGGTTAATAATCGCTTTCTCGACGCTCGGCTTTAGTTCTTGCGAAATGGGGGTAATATTAGCTGGGACGCGTTGGGGGTCGGTCGGTTGCAGGCGGGTTAGGGAGAGGAAATGGCAATACGGCGTCCGCAACAGGGCTTAATATGATGCGCATGCTTGGAAGGAAGCTGTAGATACAGTTAGCAGAGAAGTATTTAATTAATTGGAATTGATTTAAAGTGTTGTGGTTAAGTAATTTGAGTGTGTTGTTAGGAGGTGCCCAGAAATGAGCCGCTCGCTTATGTGAGCCGTTGGCTTGTATGGCACGTTATATTTTCTTCGTTTTAGCGTAACTGTAATTTTATGTTACTATTACGAACTTTATTAATTCGACATTCTGCCTTTTAAGTTTCCGCTTAATTTCTTTTGAATAATGTTATTATTGTAGCTTTTTGTTTAGTTAAACCTCTAGGAATCGTGTCGATTTTACTGGTGTTATTTTAGCTTTTTCGATGCGAATACGTCAGGGTAACATTTATTAAGCTTTCGTAAAGTGGATAAGTTTGCTTTTTTGTACGGCGAATTTTATACCGTACTTCAAGGTTTATCGTTTGCAGGCGGCGTAAGTACGTTTTAATAGCGTAACGTTGTTTGTAACATTGCGGTTATTTGCAACCAGATTTTTGTTATCGGCGAACTCGACGATTAGCAGGCTTTATTTTCCAGGGTTTCGTATAAGGTTGCTATATAGAGTAGGAAAAGGACCGGCGACAAGGGCGATTTTTAGGATACCGCGGAGTGGAAATGCCGTTATTTAGCCGTTTCGTTATTGAACTACAGCCGTACCAGTTTTATTTATAACAAAACCTTTTACTTACTTAACTACTTATAATAAAAAGCTTTTTTCGTATAAGATATCCAGCAACCGGGTATAGTTAACCGTATCGAATGTTCTGGCGATATTTAGCTATAGTAACGACGTTATATTGCTGCTGCGCTAAATTGCGTATACCGCTTCGATTATTATTCTTACCCCCAGTTCGGTCGATTTATATTTTTTTATTTCGTATCTGCTTTTTCGGGAGAAGGCGGTATTTTTCCGCCGTTTTAGCGCTACGGTTGTATATTAGCTTTTCGATTACTTTGTTTATAGCGTTAAGTAAAATTATCGATTTATATGTTTCCGCCATTTATTTTTCTTCCGGCGATTTTCCGGGTTTAGACAATACCGCTATTATAATGCTACGGAAGCGTTTTGAGATATATCTGAATACGAACCATTATTCCGTTAAAACGGTTAAGATACGTTATAAAGGTTTTCAAATTTCGTAGGTAGTAGGTCCTTTTCTGAAGCTTTTTATAGTTTAATTTCTTTGATTATACCTTTTATCTTAGTTGGGTCGACGCTTTTGCGTACTGGAAAAGCCGCGGTATGCGCTGAGCCTTCGTAATTCTGTCCTTCCGAGATATCCGAAAGGTTTACTTTTATTATTAGGAAAAACTTGGCCGTTAGCATTTTTGCTTTGTCCGTATGCGATCGTGCTGTTAACGCCTCGTTGGCGTTTTTCCTTAAGGTCGATAACGCATCGAGTTGTTTAAAAACGAAATTTGTAAGTTTCGCTTTTCGATTTAGCTTTTATAATTTGCGATTGTCGTATAATGTCTTTGCTATAGCGTAGCGCTAGTTACGCGCTTACGTGGCGGCTATGGTTTTTTTTTATAGCCTGCAGCTGTTTTGATAAGCCCTTTAGGACCCTGGCGACGGCGCCGCTTTATAGCTGCGGTATGCCGCTTTTGTTGCTTTTATAATACTATCCACTTTTAAGGATTATTGTGGCATTTTTTCGTAAGTAAAGGTTTTTCTTTTAAGAGTTACGGCTTTTGCGATGTTATGTAGCTATTTTATTAATTCGTTTATATATTTATCCATTTCCTTCGGCTTGGCAAAACCATTTAGGTACTTTAATTTCCTAATTTCGATTTGTACCAGGTTTTTATTCAGTATCGATTAGTTTTATTGCGTAAGGGCGGGCCGGTTCCCTAGCGTACCCGTTCTGTCGAAGACTTTTATTAGCTGCGGTTTATAGTCGGAACCGCTTTATAAAAGTAAAGTTTCCTATGTCGCTTTTAAATACGTGCTTATTTATGCCAGATCGATCGTAAAATTTCGTTGCTTATATTTAGCTTTAGTTACCATTCCAAATTCCGTTACGAGGTTAAACCGTTACCGTATCGCGAACGTAAGGAGCTTGTTGTTATATTACAAATTCCTGCCGTATTTATCTTATAACGGGTGTTCCAGGTTCAAGTTTCCGATAGCGACGTTGTTACCTTGCGGTTTTATCGCCGCGAAAAAGGGTAAAGAGTTATTTTTATCCTTGCTAGTTTTTGGTTTTGCGTAAACTGACTATACCGTTCAAGGTCCGTTTATAATGTCGAAGGTTGCCTCCGCCCAGTTAGGACCGGCTTGCGTTTGATACATTTCGAAAGTAAAGCGTTTATAGCTATACAGCGCTGCTTTTCCTTTTCCGCTGTATATAAAGATGTACGGGTAAAACTTTAAGCAGTAAGTTTTTTCTCTTTCTTTAATATGAGGTTTTTATATCGTTATTATGTCGTATTAGTCCCGATTATTTAGTACTAGCGTTGCGTTAACTTTCGAATTTGCCGTATTTTAATAAAGGATTTTTAGTTTTATAAATCGGTTAAGGATTCGCTGATTTCTGCGGTTTGGTTACTGCTATTTCCGCTGTCAAGTCGGTTTACGGCCGGCATAAGGTAGCTGCTTATGTTCGGCGTTCCCGTACCTTGCGTTTTGTTAGTTAGCGGAGGTTTGCCCCGTTTCGCCGGTGTGGCAATATGATTAATTACTGTCGGTAAGTTAGTTGCTTTTTTTTGTAAGCAGTTGCTGCCGTGGTTTGTACGTCCGCGGTAAGTTTTAACCTCGGTAACGCACTGCTAACGCTATTATGCCGTATTCCGAACCGTTTATGGCGGAAAATATATATTTTCCTGGCTTGCTTCCGTTACGTTATAGCCATTAAGTAATTATAGTACTAGGCGACGTGCTATATTTTGCAATTCCTATACCTAATTAGCGATTTGTTCGTTTTCGCCGGACATTTGTTTTCGCCTTATTTATACGCTGCTTTTCCGTAGCAGCGGTACCGCGTCTGCCTTTTGTAATATCGCGTAATATGCCTATATTTATAGTATTTAAAGCATTACTTAATTATTACTTTTTTCGAAAAGGCTTTGTAATCGAATATTTGCGCTTTTCAAATTATTCCGTAATTGCAGAGCCGTTTTGCCGCGTCGATATCTCTTATCTTTATTATTAATGTTGCGTATTTCGTATTTTTATTTTTCGGTAGTAAAGGGCGGATTTTTTCGATGTTCGGCGTATTATGCTATTTTAGCTCCTGTAGCAGCTATTCCGGCGCGGCGTAGGCGCTATGTAACGCGTTACGGGGGTGTGCTTTTAAATATATCGGTGTATTTGCGGCTATTTCGTTCCGCTTTTTGTCGGAATGTAGCGTTTATTTAGTTGTTATCCATTTTGTATTTCGATACGTTTTTTGTACAGGTTAGCATTACGTTTTCGTTATGTAAGCGGCGTGCCGTTATTACTTTATCGTATTGTATTGCCTTATTAACTATTTATATTATTTTTACCGCCGTACGCGACGTAATATGCGGCTTAAAGCTCTTTATTTTTATTATCACTTTTTTATTATGGCGGGCTAAAATTACTAGCTGTGGTTTTTACGTGTTAGCGTTGTTACTAGTCTACATATTCGCGGCGGTTACGGCAGCTTACGATTTCGTATTCGTCGCTGCTTGCGCGCGTATAATAAGGTTTTTAATCGGTTTTTTAATCGTATTAATAGTTCGCTTTAAATTTTTTACGGTCGCGGGCATTTCGTTATTGCTGCTCGGTCGGTTCGTATTTAATACGTTTACCGCTTTTATAATCGTCTTAATTATAACCATATTTTTTGCTACTTTTTCCGGAATAATTAAATTAGTTAGTTGCTTTTTTAAATTAATTATTATCTTTTCCACTTCGCCATTAGCTTCCCCGGCGGGAAAAGACGTCGGGTTTGCTGCGGTTATGTTTGCATCCGCGTTAGGATAGTGGCGGCTTTGGGACAGCCCAGCGTTTTTTCCATTTATTACTATCGGGTATTCCTTAGAAACCGGTTGCGCTATCGTTACGCGCACGATACGACGAGGCGTCTGGGGCAAACCGAGTCCGAGATTCGAAGTCTTTTAATTAGATTTGATGGAATTTGCAAGATGGTAAAGTTATTCGATGAAGGTTTTAAATATTCAGATGGTAAAGTTCTAGAATTAAGCTAAATTATTTAATTTACGATAAAACGTTCCTAACTATCGTTAAGGCCTTTAATAAATATAAATATAATCTTAAAAGTAATATGTATTAAATTAAGGTATATACGTATTATAAAAATATTCCATACTTTGTACGGTACGAAAACTTATTAGAAAACAGTTACATTACGTAAAATGTCAGATATAGGGAACATCAGTTGTGTTGTATTGGATAACTAGCTGCAGGCGCTCTACAGCACGCACTCCTCATTTTATAAAGTCTAGTCACGGAATCTATATGTTCCGATCAAAAGAACCTTTCCGTATATGGGGTGCTAGCGCACCCCCTGCTAGCTAACACATCCCCTTAACGCCTCGACGCAGTTACGGCGTTAACTGTTATACTTTATCACTTGCTAAAGCCGCAGCGTTCTATTTCACCTTTCCGCCGGCGATCGAATCCTCCTAATCAGCCAATTCCTCCTTTAAAATTACTCGCAGATTATTTCTCCGCTGGTTAAAAGCTTCCGTAACATCTACTAATCCCAGCTGCTTTTTAAAATGTCTGAAAAGTTTTCGTAATAAGACCTTTGTTAATCCGTCAGCCAACATATCGCTTGTAAGCGTATAGTCCACTTTAATCATATTTTTTTCTGCGGCTTTTCGCAACCAGTAATTATCTATATCTACGTATCGCAGTTTCGTTTATAACAAAGCGACGTCGGCGTTAATAAGCCGGATAATCTGTCGATTATCGCATTATATATTTAACAGTCCAACATTTAAAATAACTCCCAATTTTTTAAGCCGTCGAAAATTAAATAAACCTTTTTTTGCCACTTACGTAAAAGATAATAATTTCGTTTTTGTTATAAAAGTAAGTATTATATCTTACTTATTCGTCCGCTATCTTATTACTTTTCCAAATAAGCTTATAACTTAAGCTTAGGAACTTTTTCGATCGATCGTATTATCTGCGAAAAAAGCGTTACTTTAGGTATCCAACAAATCCTTACTACCGAATTATAGCGTTAATATTTTGGTTCCGATCAGATATAATATAACTCGATCGGCAGCTTTGTAATACGCATCGTTAAGGTTAAGTTAAATCGGGCAAATCGGAATACCGCAATGGTTATATCCGGTCGCGTATTAATTGTTACGTACAAAATAAAACCGATTTTCTTTTGGTATTTATTAACAAACTCTAAAAAGGCCAAATCAAAATTCGGCAGTAATTTGACGTTCGTTATTAACGTATTTAAAAGGTTATTTAAATTTTCTTTTGCAATTAAGTTAGCTAGCTTATTTATAAAGTTAAATTAAAAAAACTAAGTTTTTATTTAAGCTTTATTTTTAATTATTTCGACCCTTAGGAATTATTATAGGTTTTCCCCTTTTATAAAGGTATATCGCTTCCTTATCTGCTAAATTACCTGATCGACGAGGTTTTAATTTTTCATGCGGTACGCCGTAACGATATCGTTTATAAAGAAAAAAATAAGCAGCCTTTAAAGAATAAAATAATAAAGTTTATAAAAAACAAAGTTAAGTTTTAAATTTTTAAGCGTCGTAATAAATTCCTTTTATTAAAATAAAGGTAACTCCTTTAATCAATATAATGCTTTCCAGATTAGGAAAATCTTATTACGATACGGGTATTTTAAAAGTATTTTTATATATACTTTATAAGGTAAATTGGCGTTAATAAAAGCGTTTACTGCGTTTTATTTCTTACGCTTTAGGTCGAATTTAGCCGTAATAACGATTAAGATTTTAAATAATTTTCCAGCTAAAGTGGAGATATATATATTACTATAAGCGTTTATTAGTTATTAATCGTTTCGTATAACGAAACGTACCTTATATTTTTGCAACAAGTTATGTTTATCGAACTTGTAAATATATATCTATATGCACCTTAAAACCTATTTCCCTTTAGCAGAAAACTATTTAAAAAGCTTCCAAAACTGCATTTTCTCATAACTTTATAAGTAAGGCTTTTCAGCTTTACGAAAAAATTTCCTTAACTGATATATATTTAGCTTTTTATAGCTTTGCGGCAATAGCGGTAAATTGTGCTTATATGCCCGGTTTCGCGACTTAAAAGTTTTATATATCTTCGTATCGAAACCTTTCCGATTAAGGTAACGCGTTTTTCGGGTAATTATGTTCCTTAAATTTCCGCAGCTTACCGGCCGATTATCGATCGTATTAACAAAATAAGCTAATCGTCCTCCGTTAAACGCGATTTCCAATATTTTTTAATTATACCGATAACTATCTTTTCGACGCGGAACGTCCGGGAAATTTACGTTTATAATCCGTAAGGTATTTTCGTTTTTTACCGCTATTTTAGGTTAAACAAAGCGATAGGAATTTAGGGTTACTTTTATTACTTCCGCTAAGGTACTAATCTTAACAGTTATCAAAGTAAACGTTAATAAATGTAATAAGTTAAAAAACGGAAACTGTTCGAATATAACGGTCGTATAAAAGTAATTAATTTTATGCCAACAGGTTTATTTTTTCCCATTCCGTACGTTTCGTACGCCTGTATCCCTTTAATATTTCCCTTTTATCCAACCGGTAACTGAATTATTCCGTTTAAATTTTCGGTTTTTTTTTTATATTTGTATATTTAAATAGCCTAAGCCCTAATTAAATAATTCTACCTGTTGCAATAATTTTTATAGCTCCTTTTTTATAACGTACACAAAGTTATTTTTTAGGTTTTTAATATTATTTAAAAAGGTGGTCTTTTCGTTAAATAGTACGTTTCCAATGGCGATAAGCTTATTAATTAATAGATTTCAAATCTCGTAGATATTCGTAGATCGGTAATCGACAAAAAACTTAATCTATACTTTAAAGTGTAGTTATTGGAATTTCTGTTCTTTCTTTATGGCGGCAGCTATTATAACATAGGCTATATAGCTATATACTTGCAGGTGGGCCTATTAAAACTTCCGATCAAATATTGCAACGCCGTCCCTATACGCCATGAAAATATAGTAAACCTCGTATAGGCTTTGCCAAAAAAGTACGTATTTAGGGGTACGGTTATATGGATATACTGGCGCTTTGAAAATATATACGATTAAAAATAAAGGTAACTTAGCGCCATTTCGTATTACAGTCGCTTTCTCCTTAATTACATCCTTTAAACACTTTGCATCCCCGTTCTGGGCCTAGGTATGCGGTATTAAGGGCTTAAGTCTGATACTGAAAGGAGGCGACTGAAGCATATTTCGAAGCTGGTAATTTTTCAAGATTTCGTTGTTGCATTCGAATACCTGTAGGAAAACCTTGTCCTGGTTTTTCAGAAGCCTTAGAAAATATCGGAACGCTGTAATTAATATACCTTGCATTCGATTTTTTAAGTAAATATAATAGATATATTTTAAATACCTATCGGTCGCAAACATAACGTATCTATATCCTTTAAGGTTTTTTTTGAAATCTGTAAAATCGATGGCGATTCGTTATTCTGATCGGGAAGCTCCTTTTCTTGGCTCGCGGCGTATTTGCTTTTTGGCTTTCGCCTTGCTACATACTTAGTATGTGATTATTGTAAGACTTTTCAGACGGAGTTCTTTTATATAAGACTGTAACTGGGCGATCATTTCGGGCCTTAGGTATCCTAGTTTTAGGTGCTATTGAAATGGTGCAGGGTGCCGGGCCAGGGGGCATGGCTTGGCTGATCAGTTAGTCAGCTCCACATGCGTATTTCTAGGAGCTCTTTTATCGGGCGTAACCCCGAGACCTGTTCATCACCTTTGTTTTTACCGATCGATCATCGATCAGACACATACATCTTTATTTTAAAGTTTGATTTAACTCGGACCTAAAATATAGTGTTTTTGTTTTACCTTCATTACCGCTGCATTCGGCTATTTTATCGTGACCCGCCTATCAAAAATGCTTTGATCGGAACTGAATCTTCCCGTCCCAATTTAAATGGCTGCCAAGGAAAGGATACTGGCTTTTGTTAGCTACCGACGGACCTTAATCTCCGATTAACAAGTCGGAAGGAACGGAAGGGACGAGGTTCTAATTAAATACATTTAGATTCGAATACGATTACGATTACGATAATAACTACGGATACGATAATTTAAGCGGTATGCAATTAACGACCGCAACTATAACAAGGACGCGATCCTTTATACGATTAATAAGAAAAAGCTGTTAAATTAAGGCCTTATTACGAAAATAGCTTTATTCGGACGACGGTAAAGAAGTACGAACGCGTATAGGCGACCGGTTTTGGAACATAAATTAATTACCTAAGTTCTGGACCGATTGCGCAATTTAAGATATTATACGCATTAACAGGAAAATTACGTGGCAAAATAAATTATGAAATTTGATTAACAAGGGCTAAAAAAGTTAAGATTGCGTCGCTGGCGACGTGGCTATTAGGATTTGGATTAATTAGAACAAGTGCAGCAACGATAAGATTAACGATATGGATAGGATAACGAATACGAGCAGAAAAAGGAATAAGGCTATAAAACTACTTATTTTACATGCGAAAGGAAAGTACCGAAAAAGGAATAACGTCTTTTAATATAATGCAGGAATTAGGAAAAAGATGTTACAAAATATATTTTGGAATTTTCTGGCGCTAATCGGATAATATTTAATTTAGTTATTATTAGGCGGTATTATTTGGGATTTACTTTTTTTATTAAGTTTAAGTATTATAACGTTTAAGTTAGCAATAAAGGTATTAATTAACAAGTTAAAAAAGGTGCAATTAAATAACCAACGACGTAGCGATAATTAGGATAAAACTATTCGGACGGATGGTAAAAGGAAAAGGTTGCTTACTTTTTAGGTTTAAATAAAAAGGAAAATATACCCAAGATAATTATCGCGGATAGTTATTTACCTTATACCTAAACATACTTCCGTTAAAGCAGTATTTCAAAACCCAAGTAATTTAAGGACTGGTAATACTAATTAATTTAAGATAAACTTTAGTAGGTTTTCTAAAGGCCCGTCGAAGCTTTCTGAAATTACTACTTAAGTTTATTCACATTACGGATTACTGCCAGTATCGAACTTCCCTAACCCTACGAAAGGTTAAAATCTTGCTTTAAACGTAACCGCTTAGTACCGATTAACAGAAAACCCTTACGATAGTAAGCCTAACGAAACTAAACCCTAAAGTACTAGTAATCCGATTGGATCTCTAAAGCTAGCTAAGGACAGGATCACCTAAGCGAACCCAGGAATCGTTGTTAACCTACCGCAAAAACGAGATATCATATTAGCCTAGAACTCGGAGTTATCTACAGGACCGGAAGTACTTATACCGAACGTTATACCCCTTGGACCTACTGATTAATCTGGTTACGATTTCCCTGCTGACATTATGGATAAATTTTCGTTTTTTATAATCCTTCCGGATTTATCGGCCTTTCCGGACCTTCATTTTTCAGGAACTAGAGCTACCGATTAACTTAAAGAAGTTAACAGACTGTTTACGAAATATAAGCTTAAAAAGTTTAAGATGATCGCCGAGCTACCTTACTGGATTAATAGCCCCTTTATGAAACGTCCAAGCGTATTTTAAAAACCTTTAAGCTGCAAAACTTAAAATAAATTCGGACCGCCAAGGATCGATTAAGGATTTTAACGAAGCAAGCTTAACGCGGTATCCCTAATTATATTTATAAATATTATTTAAAATATGTTGTTAAGGTAAAAAACATCTTAAAAGAAGCCAAGCAAAAAGGCAAAACAGCTATTAAGGACGAATATATTAAAAGTTTATTAGAAAAGTTATCCGTTAGCTATTTCGAAAAAATTCTTAACAATTCGTTCATAAAGCTAAAAAACCTGTACGCAATTAATTACGACAATGTTTCGACATTAATCAAAAACTGGGCCTTAAATAAGGCAGGATTCCTTAAATATAAAGGACGTAAGCGATAGCAAAAAAATATCCGCTTCGACATTAATCAAAAAGAAAAAAAACGGTCCAACCCGACTTAACAGCCTAAGTAACAACGACCAGGAAATTCTTAGCCGCGACCGAAATTATTTAACCGTACTGATTAAGTGTTAAAGATTACGAATACGTTATAAAACCTAAAAATCGTACAGGCCCGATAAATTCAAAACCTAAAGGCTTTTAAAGAAAAAATACGTAACCGAAAGGCAGCCCGGATATTATAGTATTACGTACCGCTAGGATAGGAGGCATTTTAGGTATATAACTATGGTACTAACCCATCGATTAATGTAGTTAATTTTTAGCCGGATAATTATATTCGATTAAGTCCTTACCGTAGACGAAGGGGATATCGAGGTCGAGGAGGTTACTGTAAAGGTTATTAAGGTTAAGGTAAACGTTTCGGTAATTTTAATTAAGATACCTATTAATTCTGCTTAAAGCCAAGATATATTATGCAGAAATACCGTTTATTCTTTAACATGGAAATTATAGGACTGGTCTTACTCGCCGACGATAAATATACCATTTTCCTTAAATCCCCGGAAAACAAAGTAACGTTAGGCATAATTTAGTTCCCTTAGGTTTTTAAAAGCCAGGCGATCGAATAACAGATCCCAATTTGGAAAAAGATTTTAAAATAAATCCATGGTTCGCCAGCTTTCCTTACCCGACTTAAGGAGAAAATGCGATATTTTGATCGGCGAGACGATATCTTTAAGGGAGTAAACAGTTAATTAACTAGCCTTAACCCGGATACTAATAATCCAGCTAAACCTTAAAAGTATATTACGATTTTGAAGCCAAATCGATAAAAGCCCGACATTAATTAGAACAGGGTAACCGAAATTAATATGACCCATTTCGTCGACCATAATGGAAAGCCATTTTATAAAGAGGTACCGTTGCGTAAATGGCTATGGAATAACTTTATCGAAAGCAAAGGTACCCGGTATCTGGAGGAAATTAAAGCTTTGGAGATCGACGACTCTGATCAGCCGACTATGCTTATTAGCGTTATAATGGCTAAGCGTTTTAGGGATAACGAAGACGAATTTAAAGGCATAAAAAGGAATAAAACCGAATACGAAATTAATAACGACGAACTGATATACGAAGGATTTACGTTTTATAATATGGAAATTGGCGCTTAAATAAATAATACCTTCCAAACAGATATTAATACCCCATAAGCAGACGATAGGACTTAGACGGATAATACCTTTACCTATAAAGGCTTGATTATTAAATATGTAGTTAAATTTTGGGAAAAGAAGATCCGGGAAAATTCCAAAAGGAAGTTTGAAATTATTTGGTCCGAATTGATCAAGGTTTGCCCAGATTTCGAAAAGGCTTTTAGGAATTTTATGGCCGCTAAGACTTTAAAGGTATTTAGTTGTAAAAATAAGGAAACGATTAAGATAACCGAGGCTAAAATGCAAGGATTAAAAGTTCCAGAAGTAAGAAAACTTGTTAGAATCTTTATTATGGATATTGGTTACAAAGTAGAAAGCTAGAAGGAAGTTAAAGTTTTATCGATCCAGTAATGCAGTCTAGTTAAATACATTACCCCCTTATTTAAACTGGTAGTAAAAGTAGGTTACGGAGGTGGCGAGAATTTAATTAGTGGAGTTATCGATATTGGAGCAAAATCGAACGTTATAGTTGCGTCGTACGTTAAGCGATATAAATTAGCCATGCGACAAACCCGCGTATCGTTTTTAGGCTTTAATTTTCAAAAAAGGACTTCATTCGAAGGTATTGTTAAGGTTTCCGTCTAGTTAGCTGGCCGATTAATCATTATTTTATTATTTGTCGTTAGTAATTATTACGCTGCGCAGCCATTAATTTTGGGACTTAACTTTATGGCCAAATCGAAGATAACGCTTAATATGGACCTGGACGTAATGGAAGGAACCCTAAAGTTTGGCCCGTCGAAGATTATTATCCTTTTAGTTCTTATAGGACGTATTATGCGTAGTATTCGTATTAACAAAGAGCTAGAAAAAAAGCAGCCGGTAAATTAATAAGCCGCTTTACTGGCGAAAGCAGGCCTACGAGCGAAGGAATAAAAAAGCAAGTTATAGGCCCTTATATTTTTTCGATTAATGATACCTGCGTTAATTAAGACGCGAAAATTATTCAGGAAGTTATTAGTAACAAGTTGGAACCCGGAGATAAGATCTTAGGTTAGTTTAACGACGAAAAACTGGTATATGCTTTATATGGAATACTATAGGACGAAATGTAATAAAAGATTAATAATAATCGGACCGTCCAGATTAATACGATATATAAACCCAAATGGAAAAAGGTAATTTCTGTCGATGATGCACTTTTTAATGGATTAGTATTATTTAAAAACCTGAATTAAAAGGTTAAGGAATTCGAAAAAGCTTAACAAGTTATTAATTAAGATAGAAAAAAGCCCGATAAGCCTGGTACACCTTTGGTTATTTTGTTCCCTAAGTTTACCATTATGCCCCGAGGAACCCGACTTATTAAGGAACGCGCCGACGAAGTTTTTAATTAATTAGGAAATAAGTTTACCCCTAAAAAAAAAGCCTTTTTTAAGAAGATGTTTTTTCGCAAAGAAGTTACTTTAGCCTAGGATTGGAAAAAATGTAGCAGAATTAAATTAAGTGTCGTATTAGATTATGAGATTCGAACGATTTTTTATAAGGCGTAGCAAACCAAGGGCATAATAGTGCCGGCAAGTATTAAAGATAAGCTGATCGAAGTATTACGAGTACGTATTTAGTAAAGTATTTTCGAATAGTTTTATACTGTATATAAAAATGCTTAGTTCTTAATCGAAAAAAAGGATAATGGGTTCCGACTAATTAATTTTGCGACCAAATTAAATGCCGTTACTTTGCAAGATGCCTTTATGCCGGATAACTGCGACGAATTTTCCGCGGATTTTGCTATATGCTCCTTAGTTACCTTGGTGGATTTCTTTTTAAGTTACGATTAGGTTACTTTAGTTCCAGCTAGCAGAAATCTTACTATTTTCGCGATACCGTTAGGACTTTTAAGGTATATTATTATACCTTAAGGGTTTACCAACTTTATAGTTCATTTTTGCCGTATGGTTAGGAGGATTCTGGATGATTTGATGCCCGATATCGCCCGGTTATTTGTCGATGACGTTGGGGTTAAAGGCCTAAAGATAAAATATAACGATAAGGAAATTTTCCCAGGAATTCGGCGATTCGTTTTTGAGCATATCGTCAACATAAACAAAACCTTTTTTAACTGCAAGCTTGCTGGTGCGACGATTAGTATGAAAAAGTCTTAATGGTATTAAGAAACAATTGTTATAATCGGATTTATCTGCGGAACGAATAGGCGGCGACCAGATACAGTTAAGGTAAAAAAGATCCTAAAGATTTAATTATATAAAAACGTTTCGGAAGTTAAAACTTTCCTAAGTATTATCGTTTATTATCGAATATTTATTACGTATTTCGTTATTAAAATAAAGCCTTTTATACATTTATTCCGAAAAAATTAACCTTTTATTTAAGGTCCCGATTAGGATTACGTAATGGAAAATGTTAAAAAAACGATTATTATTGCCCCGACTTTGATTACCTTAGATTATAACCTTAATGCCGGAAAAATCATTATAAGGATAAACGCGAATAAGGAAAGCTTTAAAGGTATTTTCGGTTAATTAATTAATAAAATGGAGCATCCTGCGCGTTTTAAATGTGGTACTTAAAAGGGCGTTAAGCTGAATTACGACGTTAACAAATTAAAATGTCGAGTTATTTTTAAGATTTTAAAGAAATTCCGGAATTATATTTATAAAGTTCGATTCGTATTAAAAATTGAAGTTAAGGTGTTAATAACTTACATTAATAACTCCTTAAGCTTTTTACCTGGTATTGTAATTATTTGTTGGGTTGCTTGGATAAAAATGTTCGATTTCGAAATTAGATATATCCCCGGTAAGAAGAATATAATAACGGACGGTTTGTTCCGAAAGCTACCCGGAGCTTTTAATACGTTAAACGATTAATAGGAGGGAAAAGTTGATAACTTTATTAATATCCAGCTTAATGTTATTCGGCTTAATTTTATTTTAATTAGTATAGTTATTATACTTACTGATACGGATCGGCGATAAGGACCTTTTATTGGGAATTAGTTTAAGGAATTGCAAAAGTACGTTAAGTTCTTAACGATATTGGATTTCCTTAATCGGTTCGATAATGCTTTAAGGAAAAAGCGAAATGTTTTTAAATTCGAGGCTTTAAACTATTTCGTTTAAGATAGTATTTTTTGGCGTAAGGCAAATAAGAGGTACGGCAGCCGGCGAATAGTTGATACCGAACAAAAGCGACTTGCGGTAATTAGGTAATATTATGAAAATTATGGTTATAAAGGGCGAGATTCGACCTATCGTCGCATAGCAGTTATGTATTATTGGCGTGGCATATTTGGCCATGTTCGGAAGGTAATGCTTGCGTATGTTAAGTGCCAGAAAGTAGCCGATCGACGCTTTGAAAAAGGCCATGAATTTTCGCAGCCGATTAACATAGCTATTATTTAGGTGATCGATATTTAGTTTATGCCTAATGACGATGGTTGCAAAGCTACGGTCGAAGCTAAATGCGAATTGTCCGATTATTTAGAAGTTAAAGCTTTACGATTAGTTACGTTAACAGCGATCAAAAAATTCTTGGATAAGTACGTCTTTTATCGATATAGTATTCCGATTAAGATTAAGATTGACGGAAGTTTAAAGAATAAGGGCAAGGTTATTAAAGCCTGTAACGTATTAAAGATTAAAAGGAAAGTTGGTGCCGCGTATGCAGCCTGGCAATAAGGCCTGGTCGAAAGAGGATACGTCCCGATCGTTAAAGCCTTAATAAAAGCGACGAATGGGATTAGCAAAGGATAAGTTAAGCTTTTGCCTAAGATGGTCTTCGCCGACAATACCATTATAAAAAGTTATGGCCTTAACCCTTATAAACTGCTGTACGGATAAAAAGCGCTTTTACCGATCAAAACAGTTTTACCGATATGGAGAATTATAATTTGGGATCCAGATATTCCGAAAGAAGATTTAATTACGTAAAGAATTCGGCTTTTAAAAAGGAAAGTTAAAAACGTGGCTAAGGTTACTAAGTTGATTGCTAAGTAACGCCGTAAAGCAGCTAAACTGGCGAATAAAAGGGATAAGAACAAGATAAAAAGTAAACCTTTAAAAATAAACGACCTGGTATTATTGTATAATACGTTACGATATATAGATATATTTAAAGATATAAAGCTAAAGTACCGTTAAACTGGCCTGTATTTAATTAGTAGCATTATTAGTTTAAGTATTTATTGTTTAAAGGAAATTAATAGGACGAAGTTGTAAAACACTTTCCTTGCTAATAGATTAAAATAATTTATAAAAGATAAAAAAGGATATTAAAAGCCGATTAACTTATAAAAAGACGACTGGACGAAACCACTTGCTGATTAGAGCGACGATACGATATCGAACATCTCGGATGCTGCGAATGTCGAGCTACTAAAAGACTGGTAACTTAAAGCTTTAAAACTTATAAGAATAAATATTAAGGTACAAATACCGAATGGCCGATTTAAAGGTTATGCGGTTATGGACGACAGCGATA
This sequence comes from Monosporascus sp. mg162, assembly GCA_004155945.1. Taxonomy (NCBI): domain Eukaryota; kingdom Fungi; phylum Ascomycota; class Sordariomycetes; order Xylariales; genus Monosporascus; species Monosporascus sp. mg162. Next base: position 103,835 of record QJNY01000177.1, read on the forward strand.
CGACAAAAACGATACGATTAGGAAAACGGAGGAAATAAATGCGATTAATTGCGAAAAATTAAAAGTACTGTAATTCCTTTAAATTCCCTTACCGTTTCGCCTATTACGATAACCATTATGCCTTACTTATGATCAGTACGTTTTGCTGTACTCGCCCGGAACCGGGGATTAGTAACATGTTTTTTTACCTTGTTCCGAAATTAATCCCTATCGTATGTTTTAATGATAGGATAAGTGTTTGCACGAATGTCTTTTTTGATTCGTGGCGATCGCGAAAAGCTGGCCCTAAATGTTTTGAACCGTTCGTTCCGGAAGGTATAATGGTACCTTTCGATAAACCCGATATAGTTACTATGGGCCCCGTTAGAAAAGCCAGGAATCGACCAGTACCCAAAGAATGGGTACATTCCGCATTAATCAGGATGCTCCGACGTTACATGTCGTCTTTCGCAAAGCTCGCAAGGTACCAGGTTAGGTATACCGAATACCTGAATAAATAGATTAGTAACGTATTTGGGATTTTTAGCAAGAGCAGCTATGAAATGACTTAAAGGATTGGCCCGATAAATTTCGACGTATACTGGATAAATTACCAAGTTTTCTATTAACTGGAGGTACTTGATTATATTGGATTAGGTATTTGCGGCCGCTTAAAAGTTTTTACCTTCGATCTGCTATTGCAAGTACCGACCAGTAGCTGGACCACCGATAACGCTGATGGACATAACCCCGAGCATTTGTACTGATTAGCGGATTTTATCAACGATGTTACAGAAAAGTCCAAATACTTACTTCGATATGCTTAAAAGTAACGTAATGTATGATACTATTTTTATTCCAGAATCTAGCTACATCTTAATTATTATCGAAATGAATGCGACGAAGACGTAACGCCCCGATATTAATAAATGGCCCAGGGACCCGATTAATAACCCGAGGATTTGCCCGACGTATTGGGATTGTCGAAGCCGTTAATAAAAACCTGGCGAATAAACTGCTATTGGGTATCGGCAGGTTAATGGAAACAGGTACAGGCGTTACTGATCGCCGACCACCGACTATCTGTTCAACGACACCAAGGATTGGGCTGGACTTTGAAGGTATCTCAGCTACCTTTGTTGATAGCAGTACATATCGCATTAGCTAAGGTTTTGGAAGCAGTGGATTATCCATAACCGGTATTTCTGGTAATAAAGTATCCTAATTAGGACTTATATTACGGAATCTGTATTGGAAGGTAGGGGTAAGGTTAAGAATAGGTGCTTGACGATATATTAGGTTTTGTAACTTGCGAATATTATCAGGATTATATAAAGGCTTTAAATTCCGAATATTGCCTAAAAGCTTATCGACGCGACGGGTTAATGGCCTGGAGAATATGGACGAGTTTGATACCGCCAAGATTCTACGACGATGATCAAAGATTTGGTCCAGCTTTTTAATATTCGCCTCGACCTTAAAATCGATAGGCTTTTTGGTACTAGGATTTAAAAGCTTGTTACCTGGACCAAACTTTTTCTTAATGGACGATTCTTTTATAACAGGAACAAGATTATCTGGACCTACCTTTCCGCGAAAACCTTAAGGATTACGTGGATTTGATGGCTGCCGAAAATTTATAATGGTATTAATCAGTACAATAAGGATAATTGTATATATGTTTGGATATGTGTTAGGTCTAAAGGGAAAAGTTGGAATGGTGTTGTAGAAAAAATGCAAAAGAAGTGTGGGTGCGAAAAACGAATGTACGCACCTAATTAAAGAAAACGACGACGAGGGCATCTTCCATATAACTTCGGATAAAATTTTTTGGGATTTTCTCGGCGCATACGTTTTATTTGCAAAAATTCGGTACATTAACCCTAAATGCATTTAATCAGTTAAACGTATAAGTTACTGGCAGATTTTGGCAAATTCCTGCACTTATATAACAACTACACTTTAATACCTATAAAGCACTTATACTTATACCAATATATCTATACATATATATCAAACATTATCCTTAACTGTTATTATTATCCCCAAGTTACCTAATACCATACCTAAGCATACTGATTAATATATCTTTAGTTATTATGTCGTAATTTAAAAAGCGTATTATGCAGGATAAGGGCGAAAGCTTTAAAAAGTTAAACATTTCGGATTTTGGAAAGTTTGTACGATTAACTAATATACCCGTATAGGAAAACGATAACATGGTACAATTCCTTAAAAAGATGTACAACAATAATTCCACCCCTTATCCCTTGAAAAAAGTTACATCCCAAATTCGTTTTGATCGGCTTATTTCCATATACCCAAGGGATATTAATGGTTAACGTTTATAAAGAAGCATTAACCCGCTACCATACTGGTTAACAAAACCGTGGTATAACGAAATAGCTGGATTTTTATAGCAAACTATTATGATCGTTTAAAACAAAACTTACTTACGCTTTGCAAATATTACTGCCTTTATCCAGATAATCGCCTAGAATGCACTTTTAAGAATTATCGCCGTTATCCTAAAAGCTGGACGAATAATCTTATATGGCAAGTTTAAACCATTTCCTAATAAGATATAGGAAGCGATCAATATTAATAACCCGAAATATATATAGTTTATTGCCCAAACCAGAATCCCGACTGCTAAAGATCTAATAAGGTATTGGATTAATATGTTACACGACCGATCAAAACGTCTGTTGTTAATATTCGATATTTATGCTACCGAAAATCGTGCCCAGTTACTACTCCAGCTGTACCGAAAAGCGTGGGGAAAGTTAGGACTTAATAATTCGCCTGCCCGTATGGTGATCGTTAAAATGCTTACCCAAACTAGATACTATATTTGCGGGTTATAAATTGCCTATATCTTTTATATTATCTGCCGCGACCCTATAAAATAAGGAAACCAAATTATGACCGAAACGAAAAGATTTGGCGAATATCGAATAAAGAACAAAATTTTCGACATGATTAAAGGATTCGTAGGTCTGAAACAAAAAACGGAAAACGCTAAAAGAAACGTAGGAAATTGGCTTAAAAACCCCCCGTCCTTTTTAGCTAAGGAAGATAACGACGAACCAAACTTTAATTAATTTACCCGATTATTTTATGGTAAACGACGCAAACAAAAGTACCGTCCTGATTAATTTTAGCAGTTATCTGTACGACCATCGCCGACATTAATACCCCTTTCCCCATTAATTCAGATTAGCCCTTTAGTACTTAAAGCTATACGACTTAATTTAATACCTACGAAACTACCATTCCAAATAAAGTACAAGCCTCGACCGAAAGTTAGTAATTAACGCGTAATGGTAATGGTATAAGGTTAATATGTTACGCCGTATAAGTAGGTAGAAAATACATTCGAGGATGCTGGGTAAAGACTAGAACCATATTTCCCATAAAGATAGTTAGGTTGGGCTAAATACAAGTTTCTGATCAGTATAAAGAAAGCAAAGGATAAGGCTCAGAAAAAGCAGGAAAAGGCTAAGCAGCGAAAGGATCTGGCCAAACGTCGAGGACGTAATCCTAAGTTGAAAATAATAAAGGATAAGCCGCGCAAGCGCTAATTAAATTAATTAATGGGTTTCATGTATGGTCCATAGCGTTAGGAGTTAGTTACGTTATGTTTTTATTTATTTCTCAAAATGGATTAAGAATAATCTTATCTCGAGAAAGGAAAGTTGAAATGGTGCAGGGTGCCGGGCCAGGGGGCATGGCTTGGCTGATCAGTTAGTCAGCTCCACATGCGTATTTCTAGGAGCTCTTTTATCGGGCGCAACCCCGAAACCTGTTCATCACCTTTGTTTTTACCGATCGATCATCGATCAGACACACACATCTCTATTCTAGAGTCTGATTCAACTCGGACCCAAAATACAGTGTTTTTGTTTTGCCTTTATTACCGCTGCACTCGGCTATTCTATCGTGACCCGCCCATCAAAGATGCTCTGATCGGAACTGAGTCTCCCCGTCCCAATTCACTATATCGTACCGTTACCGATTCGTAAAGGTTTCGTTGTATATAAGTTAACATTTCGTTTATAAGCTACAAAGGCTGTATAAGTAGCTGTTACGTTAATATCTTCGATAACGAACTAATTAAACTTATTTATCAACGTAGTAACTACTTAATTATTCTTATTTCGAATAAAATTATTGGTTCCCCGGTTGTTTTATTAATACTCCTTTTTTGGAGTTGCCGGAAAGATACTAGGTTACATGCGAAATCTTCGCAGTAGGTTACGTTATACAGACGCAGCGCTTTAGGGCCTTTAAGGCTTTGAAGCAATATATTTACTTTTCCATATCCTTTAATCCGAACGAAAGTATTCCATGCGTATATACCGTCGCCTTATATCGTCGTTTTATAATTTAGGAACTTATTAATTAAATTAAAGATGTATATAATAAACCTCAAATCCGGAATGGACGAATTTTTCAATGGGTAAAACGCGACGTTTATCGTATTACGTTAATCAAAAATAAAAAAGTACGCCAGAATTCGTCTTACTCCTTTTAAAAATCAATTTACCTTTTAAGTGGTTAATTTCTCCATAGTTTTCGATAGACGGTTAATTTCTTCCTTTAAGGACTAATTGAAAGCAATCCGGTCCTAAACCAATATTGAAATTCCCTTATTAAACTTAAACTTTATTAAAGCTTTATTAAAAAACACGTAATAACATTAAGATAACGTATGCCCAGGATTTAAGTACGTTTTGCACCGAATCCCTTATATATCTAACTTTTAGCGCTTCCGTTTATTGCTGCTGTTATTTCGGCTTGCTTAAAAACCTTTACGCCTATCTCGTTTCGGCCCTTTGCCAAAGGTTCTATTACGTAGCTAATTATTAATATTTTTGGTTTCTTCCTAATCAAGATCGTCCTAATCAAAAGAGTTTGCTAAAACTTTATATAAAGTCGAAAACGCTACTTTAACGTTTTTTGCTAACTGTTATAGATTCGTTATAATCCAATTATTTAAAAGGTTGGCCCTAACTTCAAAGTAATTAATCGTTCTTTGTTCGATATCATCCTGCTAAAAAAGCATAAATAAATTCGACTAACTAGGCATAATCGGCGCTACTGCTGCACATAACTCATTTGTCCTAATAACTGGCATAGTTATTTCGGAAACCCCGTAACGCTAACCTTAAGCCATAATTTCCTGCTTCTTCGCTATCTATTTATCGAATCTTTTAACCGTTTTCGGGGCCTGCTTTAATCGTTTTTCGTACTCGCGTTTTATATTTATATATAATCGGTTGTCGTAAACCTTTCCTGATTATTATAATTTGGCGTACCAGCCCTTAAAGTCGTTATCTAAGCTTAAGCAGGTCTACTTAATCGATGAAAAAACGCTATCAAAAACCTATTTCATAAGTTCGTTAAAGTCTTTTCGGAAAATTTTGTATTCTCGGTTTAAGTAAGTATAAATCGCAAAGTTCTGATTGTAACTTTGTTTGCCTTCGGTCGTCATCTCGAAAATATTTATTAAATAGCTCGTATAATGGATTTCTTCGACTTATAAGGTTTCTTCGGAAAAAGTACTAGCTGTCCGCGTCGTCTAGCAAACTCGTCTCTTTAAATAAGAGACAATAACGGATGCTATAGGTTTAACAGACTATAGAACATTTTAATCAAGATTAATATAATCCCATAGGCCATGTCCCTTAGCTCTGGTCTTACATTCGTCCTTAAATTTGTCCCAGTCCTTAGAACCGGTATAAATAACTGCGGACGTCGACGGTACGGTCGCCATTGTAGCTAATGAAGCATATAGATAATTGCTACTGATGTACAGTCTATATCGTCTCAGCAACAGCTGCTCAATTGATAGATACCACGAATTAAGCGAATAATACTCTTAATTATCAGATATAAGGGACATCAGTTGTGTTATATTAAATAACTAGCTGCAGGCGCTCTAAAGCACGCACTCCTCATTTTATGGAGTCTAGTTACGGAACCTACATGTTCCGATCAGAAAGAGCCTTTCCGTATATGGGGTGCTCGCGCACCCCCTGCTAGCTGCCATAAAAAGCCTTTTTAAGTATGATTACCTTATTATCTATCGAAAAGAAATAAAAAATAGCAAACTAAATACGCTTAGCAAACGACCTAACCTGGAAAAACCAAAGGTTAAAGTACAACAAACAATTTCTAATACAATACTCGAAAAAGTCTTAAAGTAACGACAAATTATTACGATACAGGTAATATTACCTAATATATATTAATGTATTAATATATATAATGCTAACTAACCACGAGAATACCAAATAAATAAAATACAGGCACTCGGGAATTTATAAAAGGACTTAATACGGGATATAGACGAATACCTCGTATATAACTAGCCAGGAGTTTACAAAACCCTAAAATACTTATAAGGGATATATTACTTTCCCAAAATAAGAACTATAATACAAAAAGTAATGCGATAGTGCAATGTTTGCGCTACAATAAATGTACCACGACCTAAACCTCGCGGAAAATTGCAGCTATTATCAATCGTTCAACGACTATAGGATTTAATTATGTTTGACTTTATTACTAAATTTTCTTTGACACAAATTGCAGTTATAAATATATATTACGACTAACGTGCCACACCACCTCGTCGGACACTTTTTTAGCAATTGCAACCACCTATCTCTAATCGCTTATTTCTCAATATCACCATTATGGAACGCCTTACAAAAGAACCTAGAATGAACCTAGCTATTTAGGCTAAAAGAAGAGACTCGAAACTTAGTTTCAGACGTCTTGGTTCTATATACCAGGTCCCGTCATCTACGTTAGAGAACTGAATCAACAACAAACCTTCTCGAGCCGATATTATCCCCAATTTTCGAAAATTGACCGCGACCGAAGAAAAATCGATTGTCGACCATATCCTTGACCTAGATGCGCGAACGTTTCCTGTCCGGCTATAGCATGTTGAAGATATGGCCAATCTACTGCTTGCCTAACGCGTTACAGGACGTGTTGGAATTAACTGGGCGTCGAGATTTATTAAACGGCAACAACAGCTCCAAACGCGTTTAAATCGGAAGATCGATTATTAACGGATCTTATCCGAAAATCCAGAAAACTTTCGCAAGTAGTTCGAGCTTATTCGGGCTACAATCGCAAAGTACGGCATCGCAAAAAAGGATATATACAACTTCGACGAGACTGGATTCTTAATAAGGCTTCTTATGGTAACGGCTATAGTAATTACTAATGCCGAAAGACGTGGAAAACTTAGACAAACGTAACGAGGAAATAAAGAATGGGTTACAGTTATCTAGGCTGTTAATTTCTAAGGTTGGGCTATATCGCCATTTGTTATCGTAGCGGGAAAAAACCATCTTGGATCCTGGTACCGCGATAACCCATTACCAGCAGCCGATTAGAAAATCGCATTAAGTAATAATAGCTGGACAACAAATAAATTGGGTCTCGAATAAGTCCAGCATTTTGACAAGTATACTCGGACGCGTAAGAAAGGTTCGAAACGTTTTCTTATCCCCGACGGCTATAAAAGCTATTATTCGATAAAATTCAAAAAATACTGCGCCAATAACAACATTATTACGCTTTATATACCCGCGCATTATTCGCATCGGCTTTATCCTTTTAACGTGTCTTGTTTTTTTATTTTAAAACGCGCTTATTTGCGGTATATCGAAAACCTACTACGACGCTATTATACCTATATTGCCAAAGAAGATTTTCTTGCCGGCTTCCACGACGCGTTTTAAGCTGCCATAACGTTTAATAACATCAAATCTGGATTTGCGAAAGCTGGTTTTGTTCCATTTAATCTTAATAACGTTCTTTCCGAATTGGAGGTTCCTCCAATTGTGCCTACGCCGACCGTCTCCCCGCTGACTTCCGCCGGTTCTATTCGTTCCCCGCCCGCAAAAACCCCTAGGAATATTAAAAAAGTAACGCGGCAATTACGTTATTTGCAAAAGAAAATTGATAACTAACAGGGTAACTCGTTAACTAAAATAATTAATTCGGTTTATCTTTTAACCAAAAGTTGCTTTTTTATTTTTTCCGAAAATATACCTCTTTGGGAAAAAGCTGCCTAATTGCGCAAAAAGAATTATATCTTAAGCAAACGTCGCAGGATTAAAAACAAACGTCTTTAAAAAGAAAAAACATTTACTATACAAAAGGGACAAACTGTTTTAACCCAAAAAAGGGGGTAATAAAAAATCCAGCTAATAGTAGCTGGAAGGCGTCGTCGAAAAAGGATTAAAACCAAGGAACGGAAATGTAGCGTCTGCGGCAAGCCTGGACATAATGCGCGTATTGGTGTAGAAGTAGTAAATACGTCTAGCGAAAAAGGATCCGATTAATTTGAATCCATTCGATGTGTTGTTGTTAAGTTATATGAATTTGTTGTTGCAAAGTGCCAAAAAGTATCCGAGGAGGTGGTGTGTCCGAAAGGGTGGTGTAGCACGTTATATTTTTGCAATAATTAATCGATTTATGAAGTTTTCTCATTTTGTACTTTATAACGAAAATATCGATATAAAGTGATTTGAATATATTTTTGTTAAATATATTTTCTGTACCTAGGGACGTTTAATAAAAATCATCTCGGATAAAAATACGACTTTTATTGCGGAATTCTGGTAAAGATTAATAGCTTAACTTAAACTAAATCATAAATTCTCCAACGTATTTAGACTTTATATAAACGGACAAAGAAATAAAAACTACCTATAACTTAAAAAACATACTTACAATATTATATTAATTACGAATAAAACAATAAGGTTGAAACGTTACCTATTATAAGATTAGTAAATTGGAACGGGGGGATTTAGTTTCGATCAAAGCATCTTTGATGGCGGTGTCACAATAGAATAGCCGAGTGCAGGGGTAATGAAGGCAAAACGAAAATACTGTATTTTGTGTCCGAGTTGAATCGGATTTTAAAACATAGATAAGTGTATGTGAATAATGATCGGTAGACGATGATGAATATGTTTCGGGGTTGCGCCCGGTGAAAAAACCTCTTAGAAATACATATATGGAGCGGATTAACTAATTAATTAAGCTATGCCCCCTGGCCTGGTACCTTGAATTATTTTAACTTTCTTTTTTCGAGATAAGATTGTTTTTAATACATTTTGAAAAATAAATGAAAATATAACGTAATTAACTTTTAACGCTATAGATTATATATGAAACTTATTAATTAATTTGACTAGCGCTTGCGCGGTTTGTTTTTTATCATTTTTAACTTAGGATTTCGTCCTCGACGTTTGGCCAAATTTTTTCGTTGTTTGGCTTTTTCCTGTTTCTTTTAAGCTTTGTCCTTTGGTTTTTTTGTACTGATTAAAGATTTGTACTTAGCCTAGTTTAATTATTTTTGCGGGAAGTATGGTTTTGGTTTTTGCCCGGCATTTTCGAATATGTTTTTTACCTACTTGTACGGCGTAATATATTGACTTTGTATTATTGCTATTACTCGCTGATTACCAACTTTCGGCCGAAGTTTGTACTTTATTTTAAATGGTAGTTTTGTAAGTGTTAGATTAGGTCGTATAGCTTTAGATGCCGATGGGCCGGTTTGAATTGATGGGGGAGGGGGTATTGATATCGGAGATGGTTGTACGGATAACTGTTAAAATTGATTAGGACGTTGTTTTTGTTTGCGTCGTTTATTATGGAGTGGTCGGGTAGATTGATTAGAGTTTGGTTCGTCGTTATTTTCTTTAGCTAATGGGGACGGGGGATTTCTAGGCTAATCTTTTACGTTTTTTTTAGTATTTTCCGTTTTTGGTTTTAGACTTAGGAAATGTTTAATTATATTTAAAATTTTATTTTTTATTCGATACTTGTTAAATTTTTTCGCTTCGGTTGTGATTTGATTTTTTTATTTTGTAGGGTTGCGGCAGATTATGTAAAAGATATAAGCAATTTACAGTCCGTAAATGTAATGTCTGGTTTGGGTAGGTATTTTGACGATTATTATACGGGCAGGCGGATTGTTAAGTTTTAACTTTTTTCATGCTTTTCGGTATAGCTGGAATAGTAATTGGGTACGATTCTCGGTGGTATAGGTGTCGAATATTAATAATAAACGCTTTGATCGGTCGTGTAATATATTAATTTAATGCTTTATTAGACCTTTATTAACCGGGATTTTGGTTTGGGCGATAGATTATATATATTTCGGGTTATTGTTATTGATCGCTTTTTGGGTTTTATTAAGGAATGGTTTGGATTTGCTATGTAAGATTATTCGTTTAGTTTTTGGGATGACGGCGATGATTCTTAAAGGTACGTTTTAAGCAATGATTTGGATAAAAGCAGTAACATTTTCGGAGCGTAAATAGGTTTTATTTTGAACGATTATAATGGTTTGCTACAGAAATTTAGTTATTTCGTTACATTACGGTTTTGTTAACCAGTATGGTAACGGGTTGATGCTTTTCTAGGGACGTTAATTATTAATATTTTTTAGGTATATAGGAATAAGCCGATTAAAACGAATTTAAGGCGCAACTTTTTTTAAGGGGTAAAGGGTGGAATTATTGTTATGCATCTTTTTAAGGAATTGTACCATGTTATTGTTTTTTTATACGGGTATATTAGTTAATTATGCAAGCTTTTTAAAATTCGAAGTGTTTAACTTTTTGGAGCTTTCGCCTTTATTTTGCATGGTACGTTTCTTGGATTATGATATGATAACTGGCGATGTACTGATTAATATGCTTAAGTGTGGTATTGGGTGATTTGGGGATAATAATGGCAGCTGGGGATAATATGTGATATGTGTGTATGGGTGTATTGGTATAAGTATAAATATTTTGCAAGTATCAGGGTGTAGTTGTTGTATAAATGCAGGAATTTGTTAAAATTTGCCAGTAATTTGTACGTTTAACTAATTAAGCGTATTTAGGGCTTATGTACCGAATTTTTGCAGATAAAACGTATGCGCCGAGAAAATCCCAGAAAATTTTATCCGAAGTTATATAGGAAGGTGGCCTTGCCGTCGCCGTTTTTGATCAGATATATATATTTGTTTTTCGCACTTATATTTCTTTTGTAACTTTTCTGCAATATTACTTTAATTTTTCCTTTTAAACTTAACATATATCTAGATATATATATAATTATTTTTATTATATTAATTAATACCATTATAAGTTCTTGTCAACTATTAGATTTACGTAATCCCTAAGGTTCTTGCGGAAAGGTAAACTTAGGTAATTTTATTCTTGTTATAAAAGAATCGTCCCTTAAAAAAAAGTCCGGTTTAGGTAATAAGTTTTTAAATCTTAGTATTAAGAAATTTGTTAATCCTAAAGTTAAGGCAAATATCGATAAATTAAACCAAATCTTTAATTATTGTCGTAAAACTTTGGCGGTATTACAATCGTCCATATTTTCCAGGCTATTAATCCGTCGTAACGATAAGCTTTTGGGCAATATTCGAAATTTAAAGCCTTTATATAATCCTAACGATATTCGCAAATTACAGAACCTAATATATCGTTAAGCACCTATTTTTGATCTTACCCTTACTTTCCAGTACCGATTTCGCAGCATAAGGCTTAATCAGGACATTTTACTACCAAAAACATTTGTTATAAATAATTTATTATTCCCAAAATCTTAGTTAATGCGATATATACTGCTATTACCAAAGGTAATTAAAATACCTTTAAAGCTTAATCCAATCCTTAATGTTGTTAAACAGATAATCGGTGGTCGGCGATTAGTAATGCCTATACCTGTTCCAATTAACCTGCCGATACCCAATAATAGTTTATTCGCCAGGTTTTCATTAACGGCTTTAATAATCCTAGTATGTCGGGCAAATTCCCGGGTTACTAATCGGGTCCTTAGGTTATTCATTAATATCGGAACGTTACGTCTTTGCCGCATTTATTTCGATAATAACCAAAACGTGGCTAGATTTTGGAATAAGAATAATGTTATATACCACGTTATACTTAAGCATATCGAGGTAAATACTTAGGCTTTTTCGTAACATCGTTAATGAAATCCGCTAATTAGTACAGATATTCGGGGCTATATCCATCAACGTTATCGGTAATCCAGCTATAAGTCGGTACTTATAATAGCAAATCGAAAGTAAAAACTTTTAAACGGCCGCAAATTCCCAGTCCAATATAATTAAATACCTTTAATTAGTAAAAAACTTAGTGGCTTATCCAGTATACGTCGAAATTTATCGGGTTAATTTTTTAAGTTATTTTATGGCTACTTTTGCCAAAAATTTTAAATACGTTACTGGTTTATTTATTTAGGTATTCGATATACTTAACCTAATGCTTTACGAGCTTTACGAAAAACGATATATAACATCGGAATATTTTAATTAATGTAAGATATATCCATTTTTTAGATATTGGTTAATTCCTAACTTTTTTAACGGGGCCTATAATAATTATATCAGATCTATCGAAAGGTATAATTATACCTTCCGAAACGAACGATTTAAAGCATTTAAAATTAATTTTTTACGATCGTTACGAATTAAAAAAGATACTCGTACAAATATTTATCTTATTATTAAGATATACGATAAAGATTAACTTCGTAACAAAATAAAAAAACATATTATTAATCCCTAGTTCCGGGCGAATACAGCGGGACGTATTAATTACGAATAAAGCATAATAATTATCGTGGTAAGCAGAACGGTAAAAGAATTTAAAGAAACTTATGGAAGCTTATGGAAATTTAAAAGAATTTATGGGAATTACTGTACTTTAATTTTTCGTAATTAATCGCATTAATTTTTTCCGTTTTTCTAATCGTATCGTCTTTATCGTAACGTTATCGTCTATAAGCGCATAATCTTTAAGTCGGCCATTTAATATTTGTACCTTAATATTTGTTTTTACAGGTTTTAAAGCTTTAAGTCGCTAATTTTCAAATAATTCGACATTCGCAATATCCAAGATATCCGTTATCGTATCGTCGCTTTGATTAATAAAAGGTTTCGTCCAATCGTCTTTTTATAAATTAATCGGTTCTTAATATCTTTTTTTATCTTTTACAAATTGCTTTAATTTATTAACAAAAAAAATATTTTGTATTTTCGTCCTATTAATTTCTTTCAAATAATAAATACTTAAACCAATAATGTTATTAATTAAATACGGGCCAGTTTAACGGTACTTTAACTTTATATCTTTAAACATATTTATATATCGTAACGTATTATATAATAATATTAAATCGTCCATTTTCAAAGATTTATTTCTTATTTTGTTTTTATCCTTTTCATTCGCCAGTCTAGCTATTTTACGGCGCTGCTTAGCAATTACTTTGGTAACCTTAGCTACTTTTTCAGCTTTCCTTTTTAAAAACCGAATTCTTTACGCAATCAAATCTTCTCTCGGCATATCTAGGTCCCAAGTTATAATTCTCCATGTCGGCAGGACTATCTCGATCGGTAAAAGCGCTTTCTATCCGTACAGCAATTTATAAAGGCTAAGGCCATAACTTTTTATAATGGTATTGTCGGCGAAGACCATCTTAGGCAAAAACTTAACCCATCCTTTGCCAGTCCCATTCGTTACTTTCATCAAGGCTTTAACGATCGGAACGTATCCTTTTTCGACAAGGCCTTATCGCCAGGCTACATACGCAGCACCAACTTTCCTTTTAATCCCTAATACGTTACAGGCTTTAATAACCTTACCCTTATTCTCAAAGCCTCCGTTAATCTTAATCTTAATCGGAATACCATATCGATAAAAAACGTACTTATCCAAAAACTTCTTAATCGCTATTAACGTAACTAATCGCAAAGCTTTAACTTTCAAATAATCGGACAATTCGCATCTAACTTCGACCGTAACTTTGCAACCATCGTTATTAGGCATAAACTAAACATCGATCACCCAAATAACAGCTATGTCAATCGGCTACGAAAATCCATAACCTTTCTCGAAGCGTCGATCGGCTGCTTTTTAGCACTTAACATACGTAAGCATTACCTTCCGAACATAATTAAATATGCTACGCCAATAATATAAAGCTATTATGCAACGATAAATCGAATTTCGCCCTTTATAGCTATAATCTTTATAACATTACTTAATTATCGCAAATCGTTTTTGTTCGGTATTAACCACTCGCCGGCTGCCGTATTTCTTATTTACCTTACGCCAAAAAATACCGTTTTAAACAAAATAATTCAACGTTTCGAATTTAAAAGTATTTTTTTTCCTTTTTAAAATATTATCGAACCGATTAAGGAAATCCAATATCGTTAAAAACTTAACGTATTTTTGCAATTCCTTAAACTAATTCCTAATAAAAAGTCCTTATCGCCGATCCGTATTAATAAATGCAAAAGCTATACTAATTAAAATAAAATTAAGCCGAATCATATTAAACTAGATATTAATAAAATTATCGACTTTTTCCTTTTATTAATCGTCCAATATATTAAAAGCTTTAAATAACTTTCGGAACAAGCCGTCCGCTGCTATATTTTTCTTACCGGAAATATATTTAATCTCGAAATCGAACATTTTTATGTAAACAACTTAACGAATAATTACAGTACTAAATAAAAAGCTTAAAAAATTATTAATTTAAATTACCAATACCTTAACGTTAATTTCCAGTACGAATCGAACTTTATAAATATAATTCCGGAATCTTCTTAAAACTTTAAAAATAATTCGATATTTTAATTTGCCAACGTCGAAATTCAATTTAGCATTTTTCCAAATACCATTTTCAAAACGCGCAAAATGCTTTACTTTATTAATTAATTAACCGAAAATACCTTTAAAACCTTTTTTACTTACGTTTATCCTTATAATAATTTTTCCGGTATTAAAGTTATAATCCAAAGTAATTAAAATCGGGGTAATAATAATCGTTTTTTTAATACTTTTTATTACGTAATTTTAATCGAAATCACAAATAAAAGGTTAATTTTTTCAAAATAAACGTATAAAAGGTTTTATTTTAATAACGAAATACGTAATAAAGATTCGATAATAAACGATAATATTTAAGAAAGCTTTAATTTCCGAAACGTTTTTATATAATTAGATTTTTAAAATCTTTTTTACCTTAGCTATATTTAATCGCCGCTTATTCGTTCCGTAAATAAATCCGATTATAACGGTTATTTCTTAATACTATTAAAACTTTTTTATATTAATCGTTACACTAGTAAGCTTGTAATTAAAAAAGGTTTTATCTATGTTAACGATATGCTTATAAACGAATCGCCGAATTCCTGGAAAAATCTTTTTATCGTTATATCTTATCTTAAAACCTTTAATCCCAACGTTATTAACAAATAGCCGGGTTATATCGAGTATTAAATTATTCAAAATCCTCTTAACCATATGGCAAAAATAAGCTACAAAATTAGTAAACCCTTGAAGCATAATAATATACCTCAAAAATCCTAAAAGTATTGCGAAAATAATAAGATCTTTACTAGCTGGAACCAAAATAACCTAATCGTAACCTAAAAAAAAATTTACCAAAATAACTAAAAAGCACATAACAAAATCCGCGGAAAATTCGTCGCAATTATCCGGCATAAAGGCATTTCGCAAAGTAATAATATTTAATTTTGTCGCAAAATTAATTAATCGGAAACCACCATCCTTCTTTTCGACTAAAAACCAAGCATTTTTATATGCAGCATAAAATTGTTCAAAAATACCTCGCTAAACACATATTTGCAATACTTTAATTAGCTTATCTTTGATGCTCGCCGGCACTGTTATGCCCTTAGTTTACCATGCCTTATAAAAAATCGTTCGAATTTTATAATCTAATATAATACTTAATTTAGTTCTACTACACTTTTTCCAATCCCAAATTAAAACAACTTTTTTACAAAAAAGCATCTCCTTAAAAAAAGCTTTCTCTTCAGGACTAAACTTGCTTTTTAACTAATTAAAAACTTTATCGGCACGTTCCTTAATAAGTCGGGTTTTTCGAAATATAATAATAAACCTAAGGAACAAAACAGCTAAAAGTATACCAAGCTTATCGGGTTTCTTACCATCTTAATCAATAACTTACTAAACTTTCTTAAATTCCTTAACCTTCCAATTCGGGTTTCCAAGAAGTACTAATCCATCAAAAGGTGTATCATCGACAGGGATTACCTTCTTCCATTTAGGTTTATACATCGTATTAATCTGGACGGTCCGATTATTATTAATCTTCTGTTATATTTCGTTTTACAATATTTCATATAAAACATACGTTAATTCCTCGTCGCTAAACTGGCCTAAGATCTTATCTCTAGGTTCCAGCTTATCACTAATAACTTCCTAAATAATTTGCGCGTCTTAATCAATATAAATATCACTAATCGAAAAGATATAAAAGCCTATAATTTACTCTTTTATCCTTTCGCTCGTAAGCCTACTTTCGCCAGTAAAACGGCCTACTAATCTACCGGCTGCTCTTTTTCTAACTTTTCGTTAGTACGAATACTACGCGTAACACGCCTTATAAGAACCAAAAAAATAATGATCTTCGACGGGCCAAACTTTAAAATTTTTTTTATTACGTCCAGGTCCATATTAAGCGTTATCTTCGATTTAGCTATAAAGTTAAGTCCTAGGATTAATAACTGCGTAGCATAATAATTACTAACGACAAACAAAAGAATAATAATTAATCGGCCAGCTAGCCAAACGGAAACCTCGACAATGCCCTTAAATAAAGTTCTTTTTTAAAAATTAAAGCCTAAAAACGATACGCGGATCTGTCGCATAGCTAATCCATATCGCTTAACGTATAACGCAATTATAACGCTCGATTTTACTCCAATATCGATAACTCCACTAATCAAGTTCTCGTTACCTCCGTAACTTACTTTAATTGCTAATCTAAACAAAAAAGTAATATATTTAATTGGATTATATTGCTAAATCGATAAAACTTTAGCTTTCTTTTAGCTTTTTACTTTATAACCGATATCCATAATAAAAATCTTAACAGGTTTTCTTATTTCTGGAATTTTTAATCCTTGCACTTTAATTTCGGTTATTTTAATCGTTTTTTTATTTTTGCAATTAAATACTTCCAAAATCTTAACGGCCATAAATTTCTTAAAAGCTTTTCCGAAATCTAAATAAACCTCGATTAATTCGAATCAAATAATTTTAAATTTCCTTTTAAAGTTTTCCCGGATCTTTTTTTTCCAGAATTTAATTATATGCTTATCGATTAAGCTTTTATAAATAAGGATGTTATCCGTTTGGGTCCTATCGTTTACCTAAAAAATACTGGCTTCCGTTTGAAAGGTATTATTTGTTTAAGCGCCGACTTCCATATTATGGAACGTAAGTTTTTCGTATATCAGTTCGTTATTATTAATCTCGTATTCGGTTTTATTTTTTTTTATACTTTTAGATTGGTTTTTTTTATCCCTGGAACATTTAACCATCATAACGCTAATAAGTATAATCGGTTAATCAAAGTCGTCGATCTTCACAGCTTTAATTTCCTCCAAATAACGGGTACCTTTACTTTCGA
This sequence comes from Monosporascus sp. mg162, assembly GCA_004155945.1. NCBI lineage: Eukaryota > Fungi > Ascomycota > Sordariomycetes > Xylariales > Monosporascus > Monosporascus sp. mg162. The sequence continues at coordinate 121,352 of QJNY01000177.1, forward strand.
TAAAATTATTCCATAACTATTTACGCAACGGTACCTTTTTATAAAATAATTTTTTATTATAGTTAACGAAATGGGTTATGTTAATCTCGGTTACTTTGTTTTAATTAATATCGGGCTTTTATCGGTTCGGCTTTAAAATCGTAATATGCTTTTAAGGTTTAGTTAAATTATTAATATCCGGGTTAAGGTTGGTTAATTAATTGTTTACTTCCTTAAAAATGTCGTCTCGCCGATCAAAGTACCGTATTTTTTCCTTAAATTGGGCAAAGAAAGCTGGCGAACCATAAATCCATTTTAAAATTTTCTTCCAAATTAAAATCTGCTACTTAATCGCTTAACTTTTTAAGATTTAAGGGAATTAAATTATGCTTAACGTTGCTTTGTTTTCCGGGGATTTAAAGAAAATGGTATATTTATCGTCGGCGAGTAAAACTAATTTTATAATTTCCATATTAAAAAATAAACGGCATTTCTGTATAATATATCCTAACTTTAAACAAAACTAATAAGTACCGTAATTAAAATTATTAAGGCGTTTACCTTAACTTTAATAACTTCCACGGTAACCTCATTAACCTCGGTATTTACCTCGTCTACGGTAAAGGCTTAATCAAATGTAATTATCCGCCTGGAAATTAACTGCATTAATCGACGGGTTAGCACCATAATTATATGCCTAAGGACTTTTTATCTTGGCGGAACGTAATATTATAATATCCGGGCTACCTTTCGGTTGCGTATTTTTTCTTTAAAAGCCTTTAAGTTCTGAATCTGTCGGGCCTGTACGATCTTTAAATCTTATAACGTATTCGTAATCTTTAATACCTAATTAGTACGGTTAAATGGTTTTGGTTACGGCTAAAAGCTTCTTGGTCGTTATTGCTTAGGTTATTAAGTCGGGTTGGACCGTTCCTTTTTTTCTTAATTAATATCGAAACGGATACTTCCTTATTATCGTTTACGTTTTTTATGTTTAAAAAGTTTTGCTTTATTTAAGGCTTAGTCTTTAATCAGTATCGAAACATTATCGTAACTAGTTACGTATAAATCCTTTAATTTTATGGACGAATTATTAAAAATTTTTTCGAAATAATTAGCTAATAACTTTTTCAGTAAGCTTTTAATGTATTCGTTTTTAGTAGTTATTTTGCTTTTTTGCTTAGCTTTTTCCAGAATGTTTTTTACCTTAATAGCATGTTTCAAATAATATTTATAAACATAATTAAAAATATCGCGTTAAATTTACTTCGTTAAAGTTTTTAATTAATCCTTGTCGGTCCGAATCTGCTTTGGGTTTTGCAACTTAAAGGTTTTTAAAATGCGTTTAAACGTTTCGTTTTATTAGGTTATATTATTAAATACGGCTTTAATCCGGTTTTTCATAAAGGGGTTATTAATTTAATAAGGTAACTTGGCGATTATTTCAAATTTCTTAAGTTTATATTTCGTAAATAGTTTATTAATTCCTTTAAGCTAATCGGTAGTTCCAGTTCTTAAAAAGCGAAGGTCCGGGAAAACCGATAAATCCGGAAGAATTATAAAAAACGAAAACTTATCCATAATGTTAACAGGAAAATCGTAACCAGATTAATCAGTAAGTTTAAGGGGTATAACGTCCGGTATAGGTACTTTTAATCCTGTAGATAACTTTAAGTTCTGGGCTGATATAATATTTCGTCCTTGCGGTAAATTAATAACGATTCCTAAGTTCGTTTAAGTAATCGTATCCTTGGTTAGTTTTAAGGATTTAATCGGATTGCTAATACTTTAAGGTTTCATTTCGCTAGGTTTACTATTATAAAAATTCTTTGTTAATCGGTATTAAACGGTTACGTTTAAAACAGGATTTTAACCTTTCGTAGGGTTAAGAAAATTCGGTACTGGCAGTAATCCGTAATATGAATAAACTTAAGTAGTAATTTCAGAAAGCTTCGACGGGCCTTTAAAAAACCTGCTAAAGCTTATTTTAAATTAATTAATATTACTAATCCTTAAATTACTTAGGTTTTAAAATGCTGCTTTAACGGGAATATATTTAGGCATAAAGTAAATAATTGTCCGCGATAATTATTTTGGGTATATTTTCCTTTTCCTTTAAACTTAAAAGGTAAATAACCTTTTTTTACCATTAATTTAAATAACCTTATTTTAATTAATGCTACGGCGCTGGTTATCTAATCGTACTTTTTTTAATTTATTAATTAATACTTTTATTATTAACCTAAATGTTATAATACTTAAACTTAATAAAAAACGTAAATCTTAAATAATACCGCTTAATAATAACCAGATTGGATATTATCCGATTAACATTAGGAAGTTTTAAAATATGTTTTGTAACGTTTTTTTCCTGATTCCTGTATTAGGTTAGGAAACGTTATTCCTTTTTCGATATTTTCCTTTTGCATGCAAAATAAGTAATTTTATAATCTTATTCCTTTTTTTGTTCGTATTTGCTATCTTGTTTATATCGTTAATCTTATCGTTGCTATATTTGTTTTAATTAGTCCAAATCCTAATAGTTACGTCGCCAGCGACGCAATCTTGGCTTTTTTAACCCTTGTTAATTAAATCTTATGTTTTATCCTGTTACGTAATTTTTTTATTAATACGTATAGTATCCTGAATTACGTAATCGGTCCAGAACTTAAATAATTAATCTATGTTCCAAAACCGGTTGCTTATACGCGTTCGTATTTCTTTACCGTCGTCCGAGCAAAGTTATTTTCGTAATAAGGCCTTAATTTAATAGTTTCCTTTTATTAATCGTACAAAAAGTTACGTCCTTATTATAATTGCGGTCGTTAATTACATACCGCTTAAGTTATCGTATCCGTAGTTATTGTCGTAATCGTATTCGAATCTAAATGCATTTAATTAAAACTTCGTCCTTGCCGTTTTTCCGACTTGTTAATCGGAGATTGAGGTCCGTCGGCAGCTAACAAAAGCTAATATCCTTTCCTTAGTAGCTATTTAAATTAAAACGGGATGATTCAGTTGCGATTAAAGCATTTTTAATGGCGGTATTATAATAGAATAACCGAATGTAGCGGTAATAAAGGCAAAACGAAAACACTATATTTTGTGTCCGAGTTAAATCGGACTTTAAAACATAAATAAGTGTATGTAAATAATGATCGGTAAACGATGATGAACATGTCTCGGGGTTACGCCCGGTGGAAAGAGCTCCTACAAATACATATGTGGAGCTGATTAACTGATCAGCCAAGCCATGCCCCCTGGCCCGGCACCCTGCACCATTTTAATAGTCGGAGGTTGTGTGTATTACTTCCGATGCAAGACCTTAAGTTACGTGACGTAAATCCGAATGGATTTACGGATCTAAACGGATCAGTATAGTATAGATCCGAATGGATTTTCGGATTTATAGGGCTTATAGCAAATGGATCCGAATGGATTTTCGGATCTAAAAGGATTTCGTTTAAGATATATACGTTTATTATTTTCTATAATTTAAATAGTACCAGTTTGCAATTATAATTTGGTTATTTAGATTTATATCTGTTATTACTATTGTTATGACCAGAAGAACTTGGCATGAAAAGAGACGGTCGGAGGATATGGGAGATATCTCCGATATAGGTCCTAGGCCACGTAACTGGCTTAAAGGTCTTAAAGCGCTTGGCACTTTAAACCCCTTAAGCTAGTAAGGGCCGGCTTAAAGGGCTTAACGGGTTTAAAGGTTTAAGCCGCTTAAATACCTGAAGTTAAGATTAATATATATATACTTATTATTTCCTATAATTTAGTTTAAATAATACCAGTTTATAATTATAACTTAATTACTTAAATTTATATCTATTATTACCAAACGTAATTATCGCTTTATTACTTAAATTCCTACGATATTACTATTAACATAAACCGTACGACTAGGTTTAATAATTAGTTAAACTTATAGCCGTTATACGTTATAAACTTTTGTTCAGTAATACCGTTAAACTTTAAGCAATATTTAACATTATTAAAATGTTAACCAGCGCCGAAGCTACCGTTCCTACCCTAACCTAATAACTATAAAAACGCGTCCAATAACTTAAGGCCCATATTTAATAACTTACTGCTTAAGCCGCCGCCTTAATCGATTCGATATTAACAATTATTATTCCAAAACTTAAAGTTAAAAAATCCGACCCTTACGATAATACAAAAAGCGTTTAAAGCTTTTTAACCCAGGCCAAAATATATCTACGATTGGAAAAAATCGAAGGTAACGCCGACAAAATCCTTATTATAACAGGATTTTTAAAAAAAAAACGTTTTAAATTAATTTAAGCTTACCTTACGAAACTACCTAAAAAATGCAAAAAACGATTAAGAAACAGTTACTAAACAAATCTTCGAAAGTTACGTTAATTTCGAACAAAAGTTTAAGGATAATTTCGACAACCCGGACGTAAAACGAAAAGCTGCATAAAACCTTTTACAGCTTAAATAAAAGAAATCAACTTTTAAATACGCCGGCGAGTTCAGGAACCTTATATCTAAAGCAGGATAAGTCGATAATAAAAACGATACCCTGATCGACGTCTTTTACAAAGGATTAAAAAACGATATTAAAAACGAAATCATTAAAATCGAACGACCTAACGCATTCGATAAATATATCGTTAAAGTTATGAAAATCGACAATCGACAATTTGAACGACGATAAGAACGACGTAAACAATTTACCCCACGGTTTAAATTCCAAAAAGCCAACCAAGGTCGAAAACGCCTTACGCCTTCCACCTCCTAGAGAACTTAACCAGGGCCTATGGAATTAAGGGCCATCCAGTCGAAAAAAAGGTCCGTTACCTGCTATAAGTACGGTAAGCCCGGACATATTGCGCAAAAATACAAAAGCCCGAAAAAAGTACATTAAGCTCCAGTTCCTAAAAATCAGCACAAAAAAGAACCTGGCGACAGAAAAACGATTAATATGATCCGCGCCAAAAATAACGACGACCCTTTACTAAAAATGCGATAAGGAATAAAAAAAGCAAAAAAACTAACCCAAGCAAAAGCTAAAAAAACTAAAAAAGCTAAAACCATGAAACCTACTATTACCTAATGGTTATAAAAACACAAAAAATGGAAAAAGTTAAGCGACGACAAGCCACCTACCCGTACATAGCAGAAACGGCAACAGAAAAACAACTAATTAATGTTTAACGCATAATTAAAGAAATACTAAAAATGGGACGAAAATCTATACCCAGAAAAGCCCGATCGGCACGGAAAGCTCTACGCGGTCAGCTGTCGACGACCGCAGTACGAAATATACGAAAACGAAAAAAAATATATCGCGTAACGGATTATGCGCATATAACGACAAGGCTTCGATTTCAAGAATCGAACTGGAAATAACCCTAAAGATAAAAAATGGTATCGCCATATACGAAAAGCCGTAACGATAAAAAAGATCGACGAACTAGCAATTATTAAAAGCTGGCCAAAAGGAAAATATTACCCTACATATAAACCTTAATGCTATTACGAATAATACAATCACCAAACGCAGGAAAAAATAATCCAAAAAACAGTAAAAAAGCACTGCCAAAAAATAATCACCGATTTACGGATTCAGCTAACCTTTACGGAGGATCCAAAAAAGCGATCAGTTATATAAAAAGAAATTCGTTCCTTTTCAAGCTAGAAAACCCCAAAACCAAAATACATCACCAAAAAAACGTTCCAGAACCAAATGGAATACTTGACAGCAACGTTACGCCGATAAGAACAGCAGTTAAAATAAATCCAAGATAAGAACAAAAAACTTAAAAAAAAAATCCAGCAATTCGAAAACAGCCCAAAAGACCCAAGCCACCTATAATAAGGCCCCAGGCTGGCAGAAATAAAGGTAGACAGCAATACCTTAAAAAGGCTTTAAATGCGATACGAACAATACGAAAAAAACCTATTACGGTACAAATACGAATTAAAAACAAGCGATATACCGCATTTATAAACTAAGGCGCAATAAAAAGCAATTATATCGCCCCAGAAATAATTAATAAGTTATAGTTACCATAAAAGGATAAAGAATACCTTTATAAGGTCGAAAACGCCGAAAGTTAAATATTTAATTACGACGATAAATAAGTCCGATATAAGATTAATTACCTTAAAACCTTTATCGAAAGAAAAAGATAAACCATTAATTTCGACGTTATCGCCATCGAGGATTTCGATTTAATCCTAAGTTTGCCATAGTTAAAATAATATAACCCGGCCATTAATTAAAAAATTCGCAAAATAAATTACGATCTATTTTTTAACGATAAGCCAAACGACGAAAGATTTTAATACTTAATCGATAAGGTAAACGAATGCAGGCATAAGGAAACGGCAAAAGCCTTACCACCAAAAACGATACGATATATTAAAGAAAAAGGGCATAATCGAAAAATACGACGTATTATTACCAACCTTAAAGCAAAATTTAGGCAAATAAATAACGATTTAAAACGATCGCCCGAAAAACTACCAAAATGGATAATTAAAATACTTTCATAATATCACAAATACGACAAATTATTTGGCAAAAAACTTAATACCAAATTGCCAGAATATAACGAATAAAATTACGAAATAATTTTTAAAAATAGCAAAAATACCGCCTTTTATCCGATATATAACCTAAACCATATAAAATTATACGTATTACGCGATTACTACGAAAATAAGCTTCGAAAAAAATAAATTTAACGTTTTAAATTACCAACCGGATACCCTATATTTTTCGTACCGAAAAAAGAAAAAAAGCTTTAATTAATAATGGATTATCGACAACTTAACGACATTACCGTCAAGGACAGAACGCCATTACCACTAATCACCGAAATAAAAAATTGCCTGTACGGAACCAAATAATTTACAGCTATCGATTTTCGAAATAATTACAACATAATTCGGATTAAAAAGGGATACGAATAAAAAACAACCTTTAAAACGAAATATAGCTTATACGAATACCTAATTACCCTTATGGAATTAACCAACGCACCAGCGACCTTCCAACGAATGGTAAATTATATGCTAAAAAAATACCTGGATATTTTTGTTATTTGTTACCTCGACGACATTCTTATTTACTCGGAAACGGAAAAAAAATACGAAAAACATATCCATTAAGTTTTATAGGCGCTACAAGACGTTAAACTTTTGGTTAATACCGAAAAAAGCTATTTCCATAAGCAAAAAATCGAATTTTTAAAATATATTATTACGCCAGAATAAATTCGAATAAACCTTAAAAAGCTATCGGCAATTAAGGATTAAACATAACCTATTAACGTTAAGGAAATATAAGCATTCCTTAAATTCGCCAATTATTACCGCCGATTCATACGTAATTTTAACAAAATAACTATACCATTAACGGAACTTACCAAAAAAAATAAACTATTTAAATAAATTCCAAAAAAAATAACTTTCCAGCAAATTAAAAACGCCCTTACCAATAAACCAATATTAATTATGTACGACCTAAAACGATTAGTTAAGCTAAAAACCGATACTTCGGATTATGCCTTAAAAGCTGTAATTAAACATCGAAACGATTAAGGAAAACTTTACCCAATTACGTTTTATTCCTATAAGTTATATAAAGCCGAATTAAATTACCCTATCTACGACAAAAAGTTCCTAGCTATCGTTAACGCCTTCAAGGAATTTAAACATTATCTTAAAAGCAACATGTACTAAATTAAGGTATATACGGATCATAAGAACATTATATATTTCTTTACGATATAAAAACTTATCGGAAAATAATTACGCTACGTAAAAAGCCTTTTTAAATTCGATTACGTTATTATTTATCGAAAAGGATCAAAAAATAGCAAAACAAACGCATTTAGCAAACGACCTAACCTGGAAGAACTTAAGGTTAAGGTATAACAGATAATCTTCGATATTATACCCGAAAGATACCTAAAACAGCGACGAATTGCTACGATACGAACGATACCAGCTAACTTACATTAACGCATTTAACAATACAATACCAATCAACCAGCAAAGCACCAAATAGACAAAATACAGGTGCCCGAAAACCTACAAAAGGATCTGATACGGGATATATACGAACACCCGATACATGGACACCCAGGGATCCACAAAACCTTAAAACGCTTACAACGGACATATTACTTTCCTAACATAAAAACTACAGTACAAAGGGTAATACGACAATACGATATCTACGCCAAAGCAAAGGCACGACGATATAAGCCCTACGGAAAACTACAGCCATTACCAGTCGCTAAGCGACCATAAGATTCGATTATATTTAACTTTATTACCAAACTTCCTTTATTAAAAAATCTAGTTACAGAAGTACATTACGACAACATTTTCGTAATCGTTAATCGATTTACGAAATTCTTATATTTCCTACCTTATAATAAGGATACCGATATAAAACAATTAACATACATTTTCCTTAAACATATTTTAAGCACCTACGGATTTCCAACGGAAATTGTTTCGGATAAAGGCACCACTTTTATTTCGAAATTCTGGCAAAGGTTAATAACCCAACTTGGATTAAATCACAAATTATCTAGCGTATTTAAACCCCAAACAGACGGACAAACGGAAAAAATTAACCAAACGTTAAAAACGTATCTACGATGCTATATCAACTACGAACAAAATAATTAAGTTAAAAAGTTACCAGTTGCACAGTTAACTTATAATATTAATTATTACGAAAACATTAAAATAATACTAACAACTGCTAATTTTGGATTTATACCTAAAGTTTACCGAAATTCATACAAAAATGGACCAACTAACGTTAAAGCAATTCTTACTTCAGAATAACTAAAACAACTATACGTAAAAATAAAATTAAAGCTTAATTTCGTACGTAACCAGATAAGCAAATACTACAACCAAAAAAAGTTAAAAAAATTAACTTTTTCGGAAAAGGAAATGGTTTACCTAACTACCAAAAACATCCAAACTAAAAGGCCAAACAAAAAACTCGATTTCAAATATATCGGCCCATATAAAATCGCTAAGAAAATTTCAAAAAACAATTATAAATTAAAGCTACCGCCGAAAGTCAAGCTTTATCTAATCTTTCATATTTCCTTATTAAAATTAGCAACAGATATAATCAAAATTAATATAGGACAAAATTAGGATAAGGAAGTTATGGAAAATACACCAGTTTACGAAGTAGAAAAAATACTAAATATACGTAAAGAAAAGGGATTTACCCAGTACCTAGTTAAGTGGAAAAATTACCCAGATTCCGAAAACACCTAGAAACCCGCGAAAAACCTTACGAACGCCCAGCGCCTTCTGAAAAACTTTCACCAGCAACGCCGGAAGCGTTAAAAATAAAAGCATTCCAGTTTAGGTTACCAAACGGCCAGTTAGTAGGCAGGGTGGACTGCGTTAACGCAACCTTAGCTTCTAACTGTTATTGCTTTTGTTCCAGACGATTAAATTTTTTCATCGCCTCCGTACCTTGGATACCCCGACGTAGCATTTTAACCCCGCGCTAGCGAAGGACCTTGCGCAATTTTTGAAGACGATCGATCTTATTGGCGGCAGAACGGAAGGCCTTTCGCGCCTATTCTTTTTCCCGTTCCAATCGCTCCTTTTTATCCAAAAGCCGTTAATGTTCAAAAACTAAAGGACCAAATAAATTACAAAAATTACCATGCTTAACGCAGCGAAAGTATTTTCCCGAATTAAGGTATACCTTGCAAACCTTCTGTTTAGATTTATAACGAGAACAGGATATATTAAAAAATATAACAAAACCAAAAGTATGGATTCGTTTTGACAAAATTAAAGCGTTATTACGCTTACGAGATCTTTGTTTTTTAATACGACTTGATATAGCGGTTAAAAAATAGAAAATGATATATAAAAAGGGAAGTTACTTACCAAATAAATGCAATAAACAAATTAATCTTTAAAGGCAAAAATCTTGGAAAAGGGGAAATCGTATTATAACTAAAAGGACTTGGCATAAAAAGAGACGGTCGGAAGATATGGGAAATATTTCCGATATAGGTCCTAGGTTACGTAACTAGCTTAAAGGTCTTAAAGCGCTTAGTACTTTAAGCCCTTTAAGCTAGTAAGGGCCGGCTCAAAGGGCTTAACGGGCTCAAAGGTTTAAGCCGCTTAAGCACCTTAAGCCAAAACTAATATATATACATTTATTATTTCCTATAGTTTAATTTAAATAGCACCAGCTTGCAATTACAACTTAGTTACCTAGATCTATATCTGCTATTACCAGACGTAACTATCGCTTCATTGCTCAGATTCCTACGATACCACTGCCAACATAAACCGTACGACTAGGTTTAATAGTTGGTTAAGCCCATAGCCGTTACAACTATACGTAATTATTACTTTATTACTTAAATTTTTACGATATTATTGTTAATATAAACCGTATAATTAAGTTTAATAATTAGTTAAGCTTATAGCCGTTATACGTTATAAGCTTTTATTTAGTAATACCGTTAAACTTTAAGCAATATTGAATATTGTTAAAATGTCGACTAGCGCCGGAACCACCGTTTTTACCTTTATTTAATAACTATAAGAACGCGTTTAATAACTTAAGACTTATATTTAATAGCCTATTACTTAAGCCGCCGCCTTAGTCGATTCGGTGTTAACAGCCGTTATTCCAAAACTTAAAATTAAGAAATCCGCATTTTACTATGGTACAAAAAACGTTTTAGGCTTTTTAACCCAGGTTAAAGTATATTTACGATTGGAAAGGATCGAAGGTAACGCCGATAGAATCCTTGTTATGGCGGGGTTCCTAAAAGGGGACGTTTTGGATTAGTTTAAGCTTACGTTACGCAATTACCTGGAAAATGCAAAAAACGACCAGGAAACGGTTACCAAAAAGATTTTCGAAAGTTACGTTAATTTCGAACAATAACTTAAGGACAATTTCGATATTTCGGATGCGGAACGAAAGGCCGTATAGAACTTTTTATAGTTTAAATAAAAGGGATTAGTTTTTAAATATGCCGTCGAATTTAAGAACTTTATATTTAAAGCAGAATAGGTTAACGATAAGAACGATACCCTAATCGACGTTTTTTATTAAGGATTAAAGAACGATATTAAGGACGAAATTATTAAAATCGAACAACTTAACGTATTCGACAAATATATCGTTAAGGTTATAAAGATCGATAATTGACAGTTTAAACGACGACGAAAACGACGTAAATAGTTCGCCCTACGGTTTAGGTTTTAAGGAATTAACCAAAGCCGAAGGTGCCTTATGTTTTTTACCTTTTACGGAACTTAACCAGGACCTATGGAATTAGGGGTTATTTAGTCGAAAGATAAAAAATCCGTTATTTGCTATAATTGCGGTAAGCCCGGATATATTACGCGAAAGTGCAGAAGTCCGAAAAAGGTATATTAGGTTCCAGTCTTTGAAAACTAACATAAGAAAGAACCTGGCGACAGAAAAACGATTAATATAATCCGCGCCAAAAATAACGATAATCTTTTACCTAAGGTGCGACAGGGAATAAGAAAAGCTAAAAAACTAACCCAAGTAAAAGCTGGAAGGGCTAAAAAAACCAAAACTATTGGACCTATTATCACTTAGTAGTTATAAAAGCACGAGGGATGGAAAGAGCTAAGCGACGATAAGCTACTTACCTATACATAGCAGAAATGGCAACAGAAAAACAACTAATTAATGCTGAATGTATGGCTAAAAGAATACCGAGGATAGGACGAAAACCTGTACCCAGGAAAACCCAATCGGCACGGAAGGCTTTACGCGGTTAGCTGTCGACGACCGCAGTGCGAGGTATACGAAAATGAAAAAGAATATATCGCGCGACGAATTATGCGCATGTAGCGATAAGGCTTCGATTTTAAGAATCGAACTGGAAATAATTTTAGGGATCAGAAATGGTATCGCCATATACGAGAAGCCGTAACGATGGAAGAGATCGACGAGTTAGCAGCAACCAGAAGCTGGCCAAAAGGTAAATATTGCTTTGTATATAAACCCTAGTACTATTACGAATAATACGATTACTAAACGCAAAAAAAATTAATTCAAAAAATAATGGAAAAGTATTGCCAGAAAGTAATTACCGATTTACAGATCCAGCTAGCTTTTACGGAGGATCCAGAAAAACGATTAGCTATATAAAAGGAAATTCGCTTTTTTTCGAGCTGAAAAACTTTAAAGCTAAAATATATTATTAAAGAAACGTTTCAGAACTAAGTGGAATACTTAACAGTAACGCTACGCCGGCAAGAGCAATAGTTAAAATGGATCCAAGATAAAAATAAAAGATTTAAAGAGAAAATTCAGCAATTCGAAAATAACTTAAAAACCCTAAGCTACCTGTAATAAGGCATTAGGCTGACAGAAAAAACGAAGGTAAATAGTAATACCTTAAAAAGGCTTTAAATGCGATACGAACAGTACGAAAGAAACCTATAACAATATAAGTACGAATTAAAAATAAGCGATATACCGCATTTATGGATTGCGGCGTAACAAAAGGTAATTACATCGCCTTAAAAGTAGTTAACGAATTACAATTATTATAAAAGGATAAGGAATACCTTTACGTAATCGAAAACGTTAAAGGTTAAACATTTAACTATAACGAGGAATAAATCCGACATAAAATTAATTACTTTAAGACCTTTATCGAAAAAAAAAATTTATTAATTTCGACGTTATTACTATCGAGAACTTTGATTTAATCCTAGGTTTACTATAGTTGGAATAATATAACCCGGTTATTAATTAGAAAATTTGCGATATAAATTACGATTTATTTTTTAATAATAAGTTAAACGACGAAAAATTTCGATATTCGATTAATAAGGTAAACGAATGTAGGTATAAAAGAACCGCAGAAATTTTATTATTAAAAGTAATACGGCATATTTAACAAAAAGGGCATAAGCGAAAAATACGACGTATTATTACTAATTTTAAAGCAAATTTCAAGTAAATAAATAACGATTTAAAACGACGGCTCGAAAAGTTACCAAAATAAATAGTTAAGGTACTTTTATAATATTATAAGTACGATAAGTTATTTGGTAAAGAACTTAATACCAAATTGCTAAAATATAACGAATGAGATTACGAAATAGTTTTTAAAAATGGTAAAAATACCGCTTTTTATTTAATATATAACCTAAACTATATAGAATTATATGCATTACGCAATTATTTCGAAGATAGATTTCGAAAAGGATGGATTCGACGTTTCAAATTATTAGCCGGATACTTTATGTTTTTCGTACCGAAAAAAGTAAGAAAGCTTCGATTAATGGTGGATTATCGACAACTTAACGATATTACTGTTAAGGACAGAACGCCGTTACTATTGATCACTAAAATAAAAGATCGTTTGTACGGAGTAAAATGGTTTACAGTTATCGATTTTCGAAATAGCTACAACATAATTCGGATTAAAGAAGGATACGAATAGAAAACAGCCTTTAAAACGAAATATGGCTTATACGAATACCTAGTTACTTTTATAGGGCTAATTAACGTACCAGCAACCTTCTAACGAATAATAAACCATGTGCTGAAAAAATACCTGGATATTTTTGTTGTTTGCTACCTTGACGACATTCTTATTTACTTAAAAACAGAAGAAAAGTACGAAGAATATATCCATTAAGTCTTACGGGCTTTACAGGACGCCAAAGTTTTGGTTAATACCGAAAAAAGTTACTTTTACCAGCAAAAAGTCGAATTCCTAAAATATATTATTACGCCAGCATAAATTCGCATAGATTTTAAAAAGTTATTAACAGTTAAGGATTAGGCATAATTTATTAACGTTAAAGAGATATAAATATTCTTTAAATTCGCCAATTATTACCAACGATTCATACGTAATTTTAGTAAGATAGCTATGCTATTAACGGAACTTACTAAAAAGGATAAATTATTTAAATGGATTCCAGAAAAGGAAATAGTTTTCCAGCAAATTAAAAACGCTTTTACCAGTAAACCATTATTAATTATGTACGACCTAAAGCGACCAGTTAAGCTAAAAACCGACGTTTCGGATTATGCCTTAGGAACTATAGTTGGATATCGAGATGATTAAGGAAAACTTTACCCGATTACGTTTTATTCTTATAAGTTATATGAAGCCGAATTAAATTATCCTATTTACGATAAAGAAGTTCCTAGCTATCGTTAACGCTTTTAAGGAATTTAGGCATTACCTTAAAGGTAATATGTACCAAATTAAGGTATATACGGATTATAAGAATATTATACACTTTTTTACGATCCGAGAACTTGTCGGAAGATAATTACGTTATATAAAAAGCCTTTTTGAATTTGATTACGTTATTATCTATCGAAAAGAATCAGAAAATAGCAAAGTAAACGTACTTAGCAAAGGACCTAACTTGGAAGAACCTAAGGTTAAAGTACAGCAGATAATCTTCGATATTATACCCGAAAAATACCTAAAATAACGACGAATTGCTGCAATACGAACGATATCAGTTGGCATATATTAACGCATCCAATAATATAATGCTAATCAACCAGCAGAATACCAAATAAATAAAATATAAGTACCCGAGGACCTATAAGAAGATTTGATACGGGATATACACGAATATCCGATATATGGATACCTAGGGATCCACAAAACCTTAAAACCCCTATAACGGACATACTACTTTCCTAAAATGAAAACTACAGTATAAAGGGTAATACGGTAATGCGATATCTGCGCTAAAGCAAAGGCACGACGACATAACCTTACGGAGAATTATAACTTTTACCAATCGTTAAGCGACCATAAGATTCGATTATATTCGACTTTATTACTAAGTTTTTTTGTTAAAAGATTTAGTTACGGAAATATATTACGATAGCATCTTCGTAATTCTTAATCGATTTACGAAATTCTCTCATTTTTTACCCTATAATAAGGATACCGATATAAAGCAATGCGCATATATTTTTCTTAGATATATTTTAAGTACCTCCGGATTTTAACGGAAATTATTTCGGATAAAGGCCTTACGTTTATTTCGAAATTTTGGCAAGGATTAATAACTTAACTTGGATTAAATTACAAATTATCTAGCGTATTTAAACTCCAAATAAACGGATAAATGGAAAAAAATAACCAGACGTTAAAAACGTATTTACAATGTTATATCAACTACGAACAGAATAACTAGATTGAAAAGTTACCAGTTGTACAGTTAGCCTATAACATTAATTACTACGAAAGTATTAAAACGACGTTAGTAATTGCTAATTTTAGATTTATACCTGAAGTTTATCGAGATTTATATAAAGATGGACCAGTTAACATTAAAGCAATTTTTACGTTAAAACAATTAAAACAATTGTACGCAGAAATGAAATTAAAGCTCGAATTCGTACGTAACTAAATAAGTAAATATTATAAACAAAAAAAGTTAAAGGAATCAACTTTTTCGGAAGGGGAGATAGTTTACCTAGTTACCAAAAACATCCAGATTAAGAGGTTAAACAAAAAATTCGATTTTAAATATATCGGCCCATACAAGATTGTTAAGAAAATCTTAAAAAACAACTATAAATTAAAGTTACCGCCGAAGGTTAAGCTTTATCCAGTTTTTCATATTTCCCTATTAGAATCAGCAGCCGATACGATTAAAGTTAATACAGGACAAAATTAAGAGAAGGAAGTTATGGAGGATGCACCAATTTACGAGGTAGAAAGAATACTGAATATACGTAAAAAAAAAGGATTTACCCAGTACCTAGTTAAGTGGAAAGATTACCTAGATTCCGAAAACACCTGGGAACCCGCAAAAAACCTTACGAACGCCCAGCGCCTTTTAAAGAACTTTTACCAGTAACGCCGGAAGCGTTAGGTTTAAAGGTATTCCAGTCCGCGTCGCCCAATAAAGACCAATTAGTATTTTCAACCCCAGGCCATGCCGAAAAGTTTATGGCTTGCGTAGCTTGTGCGGCCCGTAAAGCCGTTTCGCGTTTTAATTTTTCCTGCTTCTTTAGTTCGTTTAAAGACTGAAGCCTACGATTTACCATTTCAAGACCTTTAAATTGAAAAAAATTTTGCTAATGTCGCAATCGCTAGAAACGGGCGATCGCCTTATTTATTTCTTTTTGCGATTGGAGTAATCGTTTTTCGGCCAAAATTTCCTTACGTTTTAAGCGTTCGGTTCTTTTATTAATGTTGCGTAAAGAATTAAAAGAAATGCCCGATTTATTGTAATTTCGTTTTTTCACAATGCAGTTTTTATAACGAGTTACGTTTTTTATTATAATATATTTTTCCTTATGTTTAAAATACGTAAAACAAGGCATAATTTCGGAATTTTAATTTCGAATGTAAGCAACCAGGTTTTCGCGTTTTTCTTTTTGATTAGAACGTTTGCGAAATATTTGTTTTTCGATACGGTTAGGCATAACGACGAAAAGTAAGCAGAAAAATAATGATAAGAAAGAGGGGAAGTTATTTACTAAGCAAATGCGACAAATGAATTAATCTTTAAGAGTAAAGATCTTGGAAAGGGGGAGATCGTGTTATAACGAAATAAGCTTGGCCTATTGGCAGATAATCGGAGGTTATGTGGATTACTTTCGATGCAAGACCTTAAGTTACGTAACGTAGATCCGAATGGATTTACGGATCCAAACGGATTAGTGTGGTATGGATCCGAATGGATTTTCGGATTTATAGGGATTATAGCAAATGGATCCGAATGGATTTTCGGATTTAAAAGGATTCCGTTTAAGATATATACATTTATTATTTCTTATAGTTTAGATAGTACCCGCTTGTAATTATAATTTGGTTATTTAGATTTATATCTGTTATTACCAGACGTAATTATTGCTTTATTGCTTAAATTCTTACGATACCACTGCCAACATAAACCGTACGCCTAGGTTTAATAGTTGGTTAACCCTATAGCCGTCATACTAATCGTTTTATTAGAAACAGCAATAATTGCGGAAGAGTTGTTTTATTTCTGCCTTAATTATTTCGATTTGGCCGTCGGTTTACGAGTAATATGTTATTAAGGCTTAAAACGTAACATTTAAACGTCGGCTTAGTTTTTCCCAAAATGTAAAAATAAACTGCGTATCCCGATCGGATATTATCGTAATTAGAATACCATATAGGCGGTATATATTAGAAACGAAAGCGTTAATGAGGCTTTTCGCAGATATATCTATTATAGATATAAAATGGCGCATGTTCGTAAGGCGGTCGACGATTATAAAAACGTATTTATAAATATACCCGAACCTTTCGCAAAGGGTGAAAGGGCCGACGTAATCGACCGACAACTCGTTCTACGAGCAGAACGGTACCGGTAATAAATCGAGAAAACTTGCTGGCGACGTTTTGGACGCTTTAATACGACGGCAAAAATGGTAACCTTATACGAACGTAATTACGTTCCGGGATAAACGTAGCTAATAATAACTCCGTCTTAATAGGCTATACGTTTTAAAGCACTTAAAGTGGCTCGTAAACATTACGTTATAGCTATCGTAAATTATTTAAAGCTTGAAAATGTCGTTATTCGGTATAAACAACCTATTTCGAACGTAAATACGCCTTTATACGGCTTTATAAGCGGTTTTTACGGCTTTAAACGCTTTACGAATAATTTATTTAAAACGCTTACAACCTAAATCTGCTTACGTTATTAAGATATCGTTAGCTAACGTTAACGACTTCTAAGTATTGTCGATTAACACGTTTATCAGCTAGCTAACATTAATATTATACTGAATTAGGACGGGGAGACTTAGCCGTTATTAGAGCATTTTAGAATACGGTGTTACAGTAAAATAGCTGAATGAAGTGGTAATGAAGGTAAACGTAAAACTGTAATTTGAGTGGTGTTGAACTAAACTTTAGAATAGATATAAGTATGTGTAATTAGAAGATGATAAATATGTCTTGGGGTTGTGCCCGGTGAAAAGAACTCCTAGAAATATATATATAGAGCTGGGTAATTGATTAGCTAAGCTAAACCCTCTGGCCGAGTACCTTGTACCATTTTAAGCCTCTTTTCTCGAGATAAGATTGTTCTTAATCCATCTTAAAAAACAAAAATGGAAACATAACGTAACAAGCTTTCAACGTTATAAACTATACATAAAACCTATTAATTAATCTAATTAGCGCTTACGTAGCTTATCTTTTAGTATTTTTAACTTAGGATTTCGTCCTCGACATTTGGCTAAATTTTCTTTTTGCTTGGCCCTTTTCTGCTTTTTCTAGGCCTTTTCCTTTGGTTTTTTTATATTAATTATTAACTTGTACCTAGCCCAGCCTGGCTATCCTTATGAGAAGTATGGTTTAGTTTTTTGCCCTGCATCCTTGAATATATCTCTTACCTACTTATATAGCGTAATATATTAACCTTGTACTATTGTTATTGCTCGCTAATTACTAACTTTCGGTCGGGGCTTATACGTTATTTCGAAAAATAGTTTCGTAGGTATTAAATTAGAATCAGTAGCTTTAAATTTCGATGGGCCAGTTTGAATTCATGTGGGAAGAGGTATTAATATCGGAGATAGTCGTACAGATGATTAACGAATAATCAGGGCGTTACTTTGGTTAACGTCGTTTATCATAAAATGGTCGAGTAGGTTAATTAAAGTCTGGCTTGTCGTTATTCTTTTCAGCTAATAAAAACGGAAAGTTTCCAGGCTATTCTCCTACGTTTTCTTTTTTAACGTTTTTCTTTTTTTAGTTTTAGGCCTAGGAATCTTCTAATCATGTCGGTAATATTATTCTCTATTCGATACTCGCCAAATCCCGTCCCATCGGTTATAATTTTGATTGCCCATTTTATAGAGTTGTGGGCAATAATGTAAAAGACATAGGTAATCCATAATCCGTAAGTATAGTATCTGGTTTAGGTAGGTATCCTAACGATTATTATACCGGTAGGCGGATTGTTAAATTTTAACTTTATCCACGTTTTTCGGTACAGCTAAAGGAGCAACTGGCTACGATTCTCGGTAATATAAATGTCGAATATCAGCACCAGACGTTTTGGTCGACCGTGTAACATACTAATCCAGTGTCCTATTGGACCTTTATATGTTAGGATTCTGGTTTAGGCGATAGACTATCTATATTTCGGGTTACTGGTATTAGTCGCCTTTTAGACCTTATTAAGAATTAGTCTAGACTTGCCTTGTAAAATTATTCGTCCGGTTTCTGGAATAACGGCCAAGACTTTTAAAGGTGCGTTCTAGGCGATTATATGGATAAGAGTAGTAATATTTTCGGAGCGTAGATAGGTTTTATCTTGAACGATTATAAAGGTTTACTACATATATCCAGTTACTTTGTTATTTTAACGTTTTGTTAACCAGTATAATAGAAGGTTGATATTTTTCCATGAATGCTAACCGTTTATGTCCCTTGGGCATATAGGGATAAGCCGATTAAAACGAATTTGAGGCGTAATTTTTCTTACAGAATTAGGGGTAGAACTATTGTTATACATCTTTCTGAGGAATTATACCATGTTATCTTTTTCCTATACAGGTACATTGGCTGATTATGCAAACGTTCCAGAATTTGAGGTGTTTAATTTTTTAGAACTTTCGCCTTTACTTTGCATGGTACGTTTCTTAGACGAAGACATGATAATTGGGATAGATTGATTACTATACTTAGGTATGGTGTTGGGTGATTTGGAGATAATAGTGGTAGCTCGGGATGATATGTGGTATGTGTGGAGGTGCATTGGTGTAGGTGCTTTGTAGACGTTAAGATGTAGTTGTTGTATGGGTGCAGGGATTCGCCAGAATCTGCCAGTAATTTGTGCGTCTAATTGATTAAGTGTATTTAGGGCCAATACACCGAATTTTTGCAGATAAAACGTGTGCGCCGAGGAATCCTAGAAAGCTTTATCCGACGTTATATGGGAAGGTGCCGTCGTCGTCGCTTTCTTTGATCAGGTGTATGTATTCGTTTTCGCACCTATATTTCTTTTGCAACTTTTCTGTAATACCATTTTAACTTTCTTTTCCAGACCAACATCTACTTAAATATATGTATAATTATCCTTATTGCATTAATTAATACCATTATAAGTTCTCGTTAATCGTTAGATTTACGTACTTTTTAGGGCTTTCGCGGAAGGGCAGACCCAGGTAATTTTGTCCGTCCTATAAAAAAAACCGTCCATTAAAAAGAAGTCCGGACCAGGTAATAAGCTTTCAAATCCTGGTATTAAGAAAGCTGTCGATCTTAGAGTTAAGGTAAACATTAATATGCTGGACCAAATGTTTGATTAACGTCGACGGATTTTGACGGTATTAAATTCGTTTATATTTTCTAAGCTGTTAACCCGTTATGTCGATAAGCTTTTAGGTAATATTCGGGATTTAAAATCTTTATATAATCCTGATAACATTCGCAACTTATAGAACCTGATGTATTGTTAAGTAGCTATTTTTGACCTTACCTTTAATTTTTAGTATAAATTCTGCAATATAAGCTTTAATCCGGATATATTACTACTAGAAATAACGTACTAGATAAGCGAGCTGGACAGACAAGCGAGCTGGACACTTTTTTGGCACCTCGCAACAATCAATCCAAATAACTTAACTACAACACATCCAATTGATTCCAATCAATCGTATTCTCTTTCGCCGTCCGTATCTACAACTTCTGGACAAGTGCACGCATTATATCAAAGCTTGTTGCGGAC